>OX453280.1:800000-917500 GCA_949710005.1 Ricordea florida
AGGTAGGTAGGTAGGTAGGTAGGTAGGTAGGTAGGTAGGTAGGTAGGTAGGTAGGTAGGTAGGTAGGTAGGTAGGTAGGTAGGTAGGTAGGTAGGTAGGTAGGTAGGTAGGTAGGTAGGTAGGTAGGTAGGTAGGTAGGTAGGTAGGTATGTATGTATGTATGTATGTATGATGCTCGGGATATTTACAAACGTTACTTGGCCGCCTTCCCAAGCCAAATTCGTTCCTGTGCTCGGGGAAAATTGTGAAATCTTCTCTGCACTCGTCGAACAACCCAACGCGGGCCAAACATAATTTGCCGTCTTCCTCGACTCCTTCACGGAGGCTTTAAAACAACCACACAAGTGCCCTTTTGTGCTACTGGAACAATTCTTTACAGTACAAATAGATCTAGCACTCTTGCTTTGAGCAGAAAGGTTGCATGCCTTCTTAGAATATTTCTGAAAAGAACAAACACATTTAAAGTCTTCCTTTTTACGAATTGTCTGCTGGCATGATTATCCATGAAAAGCGTGGGAAATGCACTTGGTATCTGGTGCGTGTCACGCAATCCTCTCACCGCGTAACCAAAATAATGTCGGCTGAAAGCAAAATGGTCTAAATATATTGAATTTGTATCTTACTTGATCATTGCTTTACTTTTGCTGCAAACAAATAAGTACCTTTCCATTTTTTTTTTTTCATCTGTAACCGACGTAGTATAAAAGGGCCTAAAAGTTGCGGTGTAGTAAAAAAAAAGTAAAATAACATGCGGTCGGACTTC
Organism: Ricordea florida; assembly: GCA_949710005.1. Taxonomy (NCBI): domain Eukaryota; kingdom Metazoa; phylum Cnidaria; class Anthozoa; order Corallimorpharia; family Ricordeidae; genus Ricordea; species Ricordea florida. The sequence continues at coordinate 800,764 of OX453280.1, forward strand.
CCATATGATTTTAAGATAAGATAAAACTGGAATGAAACATGAAATGTTTTTTTTTAAATACTCCTCAAGACTTATAAACACACGGACTCTGTATTACAATATTCTCGCATGTGTCACGTGACCCACATTGCCGTATTTCAAAGGCAAATTCTTCATCTAAAATGTAAACATCACACACTTTTATTTTTGTATTTACTTAGATCATCAATTGTGCAAACTGGAAAAAGCATTGAAATAAATCAAAACATGGCCGCTTGTTTGCTTTTTCCCGCTATTTTAGGGACATTTTCCGTAATTTCGCAAAATGGTGAAAATTGTCAAGTTGGATTGATGGTTCACAAATATAAAAAACATTACAATCATATATTTTTATATTTGTAAATAAAGATGTAGGTTTCTGCTTTTACTTATCGAAATATTTTTTTGTTGCCTTAGAATTTGGGAGAAAGACACATCATGAATTCACTGCATTTTTGGCACGGATTTTTGCGCACTTTTTCACAAAAACTTTAAACTCGTATAGCTCTCTTAAAAATTAGTATCTGGTTAAACCTTTTGGTCTAGATTGTAGGTTCGTCGTGGGCAACAAGTGAGCCAATTTTGAGCGAAATTGGTGAGGGGTCGTGTAGACTCGTCTGCACGGTTCTTAGGTGGACACGTTCTTAAATACGAAGTCTTCAACCAAGTTGGATTTTTCCTTGATTATTCCGATTTAATGGCGCCCGGAATTCACCATCATCTGTTACCGGTAAAAATGCAGAACAAACCAAAGCCAAGGACTGTGCCTTATTTCATTAAACAGCTTGCTGTAATATTTAATTGACAATCACTGTGGCCTAATAAAGGAACTTTGTAGCCGTATCCTGGAGTCTTAAGGGCAGTCCATCTCATTCTATAGCCTTATGCTTTTTTCTCTCTTTTGTAGGAAAGTTCGGACAGTTCACCAACTTCTGAAGATGAAAAGCAAAGTAAACCGTTGCCAGAGGAGAAGTCTGAAGGGGAAAACGAACCCAGTACTTCTCATACTACAGACGATACTTTGGCCAAGCCTTCCCCTCCCCCTCCCCCCAAGTCAGCTATGAAACTTGCCCTTTCGCGGCCGCGAAGGATGATGAGTCAAGGTCAGTAAGAGTTTATATCAAGATACAAATTCTCTCCTTTGGGTGTTTTAACGGTGGTAAATTTGCATGCTCCGAATGACTTGCAGACAAACAACGGAGCTACGTCATGCCCTGTGCAATTTTTTCATATTTTCAGTGATAAACTTTTGAAAAACTGAAAACCTATAGAACAATACCAAGTATAAGTGTACAAGGAAATTGCCTTGCTATTTCATTTAATAGTTGTTTAATTGTAACAAATTCTCTAAAATGGCTGATTGAATCAAACACAGACACTGAGAGAGAAGAGAGCGAGCGACTGACCAGGTGGCGCTACCCTGGGGACAAGAAGGTCACGTTCGCTTCCAAGCTCCCCAAACTGCACGCGGAGACACCGGTAGAGGAGTGGTTACATGGAGACTTTAAGGTAAGAAGTTCGTAGTTGGCGTGTCTGGCACTTGTCTCACCGCGGTCAGGAGAATTATGAAAGATATATCAAGTTTACTGAAAAAATGGTAAATGTGCAACGTGCAACCATCGAGTTATGGTTGCTAGGTAGGAAAGAAGCGTAAGAGATCTAGCTTCTCTAGCTTCTTGAGTGCTTAGTAAATTTCCCAAGTGCGTCCATAACTCGATGGTTGCACAGCTGCTGCGTTTGCCATTTCTTTTATAACATGAGACTTCACAACTTCACAATCTGACGTCAGCATGCAACCCATGGGCAAATGGATCGCGCTTACTATGGATCAACGCCGTAAAATACTTGTCAGTTCTTTTTATCTGAGTAAACTTATCACACGCATGTTATGGTTGCTAGAGCTGTTAGGCTATTTGCAAGCTTTTGTGCATTGTACATGTGCAGTGTGACTGTGACTCAATTATCAACCTTTTCTGTTCTTTTTTTTAGGAAAGGTACTCGGATTTATTCAAAGTTCATGGTTATGATAACGTGAGCTTCATCGCGGGAATGACTGATAGGGTGAGTATGTTAAGATTAATGTAACATATCCTCTTGGGGTGTACGAGTGGTTGTGTCACACATAGTACTCCTAAGTATTGATAAAAGGAGTCTGTATCCTTTGTAGCTGACGTAGTTGCCAGCGTGATTGTCGTGATGATGTAGTGGTGTGATGGTGTAAAAGGGGGGGGGGGGGGGGGGGGCGTGGGTTCAAATCCCTCTCGGGGCAAATTTTCTTTCAAACACTTATTCTAATATATATATATATATATAGATAGATAGATAGACAGACAGACAGACAGACAGACAGACAGACAGATAGATAGATAGATAGATAGACAGACAGACAGACAGACAGACAGACAGACAGATAGATATATTCTAACTTGTCTAAAAAGATTTCCTTTGTTTCGTTTCCCAGGACTTAAAAGCGATTGGAATTGAGACTCGTGGCCACAGGAAGAAACTGCTGCTTGCGATTGAAAAACTTCCGATTTTGGAAATCCCTCAAGAAGTACCGGTAAGAGACAGTTCATTTCTTACGAGGGAGGGGGGGCTGGTGTGATTTGGGAAGAAACCAGTTAAAAATTGCGTGAGCCCCTTCAGCTTGCCAATTTTTTTCACACGCCCCTCCCCCCTGGAAGCTGCGATTCCATTGATGGGCTCCTGGCCTCTGTTAAAACATTATGCCATTTCAAAGTATTGCAAAGATATTTCAGGTGACCCTCCCTCCCCCCTTTTTTTTCCTTTTTTTTGGGAGATGGCACCCCCTCGAAAGCCTTTTTTTCGCATGTTCCCTCCCCCCCAAATCTCACCAGTCCCCCCTTCCTCGTTAAAAGTGATCGGTGCCTAAGTTGAACGCGCTTAGAGCCTTTCTTTCTTGCGTCCCCCCGTCTCAACTTCATTCATATCAGCCGTGTGAATGTCGCTCGCCAAAGCCCTCTTTCTACGTTGATGTTCAATGCGCTGTGCTGAGTCGTGTGATATCGATTTGAACACGTGAAGAGAAATTTTATATCTTCGCGCACCCATGTATTATTCACTGTGAAGTGAACACTATGAATACACTCTCTTGTTGCCAGGAAAATGTCGAAGACTGGCTCACCGATCTTGGCCTTGATGAGTATTGGGCGAACTTTGAGCAGAGTGGTTACACGGAACCCAAAATGCTGGAAGATTTGAAAGTCATGAACAAGGAAACACTGAGAGCCGATCTAAAGATATCCAAGCAAGGACATTTAAACAAACTGTATAAAGCAATACAGAGAGTCCAATATCCCAGTGAAGGTAAGTAGAACCCAGCCTGTGAAACTCTTTTCGAGGTTATCTCACCCTATTTTAATATACATGTACTAGAGACGCAGTTGTGTTGAAAAGAGTCTGGACTTTCATAGTAACTGTTTTGAACAATATATCTAGAGAAGTAAAAAGAAAAATGCAAAGAATGCGCCGAAGAGGATGGATAGCAAAACTCGTAAATTGATTTTTTCTGGCTGCCAAAAGGTCAACTTTTCAAAATGGTTGGAGCTCTCTTGAGCCGCTTATTTGACTAAACCTCTGTGTGTAGCAGCTCCATTGTTTTCAGGGGAAGGTGAATTGTTTCTTTAGTTTGTTCTCAGGATTGTTCACTGCTAGCTTTCTTGTTTGACAAGTTATCTATGTAGCAGTTCTCCTGTTTTCAGGGCTGGTGGCTAGTTTTGTTTAATTTGTTCTATTGTTTATCCCGTTGGTTGTGTACCATAAGCGTCAGATCTTATGACAGCTGCAAGGTCACTACAAGTTTAGCTAGTTCATGACTCCATAACCAATTTACTTTCTTTACGTTTGACCTTCTTGCAGCACAACGAAGAATTCGGCGTGCCAGAGAAGACACAAACAAAATTATTACATTGGACTTAAAGAAAAACAATGAGGACCAAGGGCTTGAATATCGGTTCTGGGAAGGTACGAAGCGTTGCCGATTATTTCTTGTGCAAACAGAGATAAGATCCACTCTGTTTCTTCTCCCATTCTACGAAGGAACAGCAATACGTAAAGTGCTACAGAAACTGTGAAAACCCCCGATCATTTGACCCTTTTAGCTTCCGTACGGTTTTATTTTTTAGCCTTACAAAATTTGCCAGTTATTTCTCATGGAAACATAGCTAAGATCAACTCTGTCAGTTTCTCTTCCAATTTCACAAAGGAACAGCAATACTTCAAATGCTAGAGAAAGTGAGAAACCCTCGGTCGTATGGCCGCCCTCGAAGCTCGTGTGCGGCTTTTGACATTGGAGAAAAACAATGTCATCACGCCGATAATGAAATACACAGCATTATTATATGGCAGGTTCCGCGAGCGGGTGATGTGAGGCGAATCTTGAGTTCTGATTGGCTATCCGAGCGAGTGAGTTGGGCCTACTTTGCCCGCGTTGTCCCGCGAAACAAAACAAAACAAAATGGCGATGTAATCAATCCTTCAGTTCTTGACCAAGCAAAGCTCAGTCAAGATGGCTGCCAGATACAAGCCGCGTTCTCTTTTTTTGCGTTCTTATCGACCTCAATTACGTCTTGGTCAATAAAAACGTAACAAAGAACTTGGCCAGTATGCAGCCAACTTGACCTCACGTCTGGTCCAGAACCCATATTTATTGTTTGGCAAAATTCTGAAGTGTATGGGACGCGCTCTTAATAACGGTTATATTCGGTCGGCCGTGAAGCACCATCGAATTAGTATAAACGGTTTAATTTTTCATCTTCTCCTTTGATGGCAAAAACACTAACTCCAGTATTGTACTGAAACGTTATTGTGTACAGGTCTCCGTGAGGCGTGCTTGATGCCCGAGTCTGCAGTGTTCGGCGCTGTCAGCGAACTTAAGGAAAAACTTGAGGAGCTACGTGATGCCGCACTGATGTGTCTCCTCATTGTGAATCTACTCTGGATTATCCTGATAATGAGCTTGGTTAAACAGGAACATCTTAAAGTGCTTGGAACCAACGTTCTTGGCCTGGCCTTTCTTTGTATTTACGGCTTTATCATCGTTATACAGTTTCTGACGATGCTTTGGCATAGAGGCGTGACTTTTCTACACGTGATCGCACGTGCACCGTGGAAGCGTGGTCCGATGCATATGGCCTGGGCTTTTGACAACGAGCATCTGCCTCCTCCACCAACCGATTCTGATTTGGAGGATATTCGCAGTCGCCGTGGCAGGAAACACCGTAAACGTACACTTCGTCGTTATTTCAGTCAAGGGGCGTCTGACGACAGTCAGAGACTGCTGTGTGACGGCAACTTATCTACTGACTATGGTTCAAGGGATAAATCCCTGCCACACTTGGTGTAATCCGTCATGGCTCGTGGCCATGGAAACCGTGGTGGGATTCTAGAATGTTGAGAGTTAGAAAGCCGGATTTATTTGTTATTTACTACTATCTCAGTACAACCGAAACGAAAAAAAAGCAAAAGAAAAAAGCAAAAACGAACGAGTTAATCCTCCCACTATTAACCTCATGGAAAGACATTAGCGATACACTGCTTAAACAAATCTATAAATACCTATGGATCAGAATGAGCTTAGTATGCGTGAAGTTAAATCTATGAGAGGTAATGTCTTAGCAAGGTTCAGTATTTCGAATTCTCGTCACGTCATGTATTTACCCTTGAATGGAAATATGATGGCGTTACACGTCAGAATTCATTAATGCTTTTTAGTTACTACAATCATTTCAAAGCGTTACGAATTTAGAACATTTTTATTTCTGGAGATGCAGCATTCAATATTGAGATTGTCCAATTTTTTTTACAAGTTACGTTTATTTTAGAAATGTTATAGATAATTTACCTATATCGATTTTCACATTTTTATTTCCGGACAAAGGTTAGGACTGGTTCACACTTGACACAAGCATAAACATAAGCATAAGCAAATTATTTTTTTATTTATTTAATTATTTTTTTCTTAGATTTTTATATTTTTCCGCTGACAATAGTCTTGCAGGCAAAGTTATGCTCATGCTGATGCCGTCTCGGTTCACACTTGTAAATGAGTACCAAAAGCGTGAGCATAAGCACAAGAAAATGGAAAATGTTTTATGTTCTAATGCTTCTGCTTATGGGTATGTCGTCTCGGTTCAACTTTGAAAATTCTTATGCTTAAGTCTATGCTTATGTTTATGCTTATATCAAGTGTGAACCAGCCTTCAGTGTGCAGTATAGAGATCCTTCCAACGTTTTAGCAAATTAGGTATTATTTTTAGAAATTTCGTCTAATCTCAATAATTTATAATTAGTGTTTGTGATTTTAATACTAATGAAAATGCTGATAACGTGATTCCTCTTTCTAGCCGTGGACCGGGAAACCACTAATCAGGGGTGAGGAGTAATAATCGGATGTTCATCATTCCATTGTCATCCTTCTCGGAAATTTTCGTTACTCCATTTACAGAAATAACGCATGGGGAGCGTGACTGTTCGAAATTTTTTTCATACCGAATACAAAATTTTACACATTACAGGGAAATGTTAAGATCTAAGACAGTGGAACTGTCATTCATAATTCCAAAATCGACAAATCGATTATACCACGTTGTTATTTCGTTATCCCGCATCACAAAATGGCATTCCATTATTTCAAAGTCTTTTTCTCATTGCATTATTCCTTTTCACTCCCTTACACTAAGACTGCAACAGATGCTTTTTTAAGTAGTTAATACAATAGAGTATTTTGATAGTAATTTTGGCACAGCGTATAGCTGATTCATTGATAAATTTTGTGGTTTGTATTACAATTATGATGTTAGTTGAACTCACCTCTTGGTTACAATTCCTTTAAGTTAGATTATTATTAAGTGTGTGACAGTGCTATGCAAGCGAAGTTGTTACCAGTTAAATCAGTGAAGAGTGATTGAATTTGGTCCCAAACGTTGTTGCACCGAACGTTCTTATAGCTAATCAGTTGGCTTTTGTTGGTCTTATAAAAGAGTTAATAATAATAATAATAATAATAATAATAATAATAATAATAATAATAGTAGTAGTGGTAGTAATACTAATAGTAATAACATATATGAAAAAATTACTCGATTCTGATTGGCTGAGAGCAGTGCAGTTAAAGTGTAACAGTACAAAAAGTGTAACACCAGTGCAAATTACACATCGAAATTATGGATTATGATTGGCTGAAAGACAATAGGAAATTTTCTAAGCCAATGATGTCACTTTGAAAAAACTTTCAAAAACGTTTTCTCGAGTGAGAAAAAATGGCTACATTAAATCAGCAAAGGTTTACTCTGCCAATACTTTTTTTCATGTTTATGTTATTGATAATTAATCATGCGGTTTATTTCGTTAAATTTAGAATTAATTTGCAGTTGTGAGTTTTTCAAAAGCTGAAATTTCACTCGACGAAGCTAAGTGAAAAACTCACTCATGCAAATTAATTCCAAATTGAACTCGAAACTTTATGATTACCATTACTAATAGTAATAATAATAATAGTAATAATAGTAATGAATTTTATTTGAGTGTCAACTGTATCTAGCACAGACGCACTAATTGGGGAACAAATTAAATCAAACAAATCAAATGTTGGTTTTTGTGGAGAGGGGAAAACCGGAGCATCTGGAAAAAAAACGTCATTATTATTGTCGTCGTCTGCTTGAAAGGTTTCTGTACTTGCTGGTGGAAAATCGAACTCCCGCTGCGCGATAGTCCGATTTTGTTTTCACTCGTATGATTACAGACCGAAATGGACTCCACTCAGTCCTGTTACTATCAGTAATTAGCTCGTTTGATAGATGATCCTTCTTGTGTGCTTTGGTGGACTTAGTTTGTCGGGGCTTTTACCCGAAACAGATAATACCAGTTATCCCGTATCAAAGCCACCCATGCTTGGAAATGCAGTTCTCTAACTCATCAATAATGCTTAAGAGAAAGACAAAGGAAATCAAGCACCATGACGTGTTTGGATATCTGAAAAGTACTTTTCAATCTCATCAATAATGCATAAGAGCAAGAGAAAGAAAATCAAGCACCGTGACGTGTTTGGATATATGAAAAGTACTTTTTAATCTCATCAATAATGCATTAAGGAAGGACAAAGGAAATCAAGCACCATGACGTGTTTGGATATCTGAAAAGTACTTTTCAAACTCATCAATAATGCATAAGAGCAAGAGAAAGGAAATCAAGCACCGTGACGTGTTTGGATCTCTGAAAAGTACTTCTCAAACTCATCAATAATGCATAGAGGAAAGACAAAGGAAATCAAGCACCATGACGTGTTTGGATACTTGATGAAACACCGCTCGTTTTTGCATCGTATATTTCTCCCACTAAATCATTTTGTTTGAGAAGCTATACCATACACACGATACATGTGTTTCATCACATATCAAACACCTCGAATTTCGCTTAAAATACTCCGCTGCGCATCGTATTTTCAGCTCTCTCGGTGTTTTATATGTGATGAAACACTGTATCTCGTTTTTGATATATTACGTGACATTGTTTCAAAAACACTTTCTAAGAGTGATTTGTGGAATCCAGATTACTCCAGACCTGATTTGAAAGACGTTCATTGTTCTGGTGACATTTTAAAGTCAGCGGCACACTTCATGATGACTGTTATCACGATCTTGAATCATAATAATTGGCGACCTTTTCTGACCATACTCATCAAAGCTGTAGCAAATTCAAGGTGATTAAAACTCTAACAATTACGGTAAAGGAACATAAAACGATTTCAGGCTCTGAACAGATATAAAGTATTAGTGTGGCGCGGCCTCGTAATGCAGAAGGCATATTGTGGTTTTCAGAGGCCGCAATTTTTCTGATCAACGTCAAAACTTTGAGACTGGTCAAAAGAATCGTGTACACGAAGAGCTAAAAATAGATTGACAGAAAGTGTAGTGCGTTTAAATTGCTTTTGTACTTAAGCGTGCTGAAATAGTGTTTCGCGCGTTTAAACGACCGGAGCGAATGACTGGAACGTGACATTGTGACATTGAAACTTGGACGTGAAAAGGAGACGATGATCAGTCAGTGATGAGGTTTACGGACGTTTTTTTTAAAAAAAAAGTTACATTTTGTTAATTGTTTTATTTTCATACAAGCTTCGACAATGTAAGTCTCTTCATTTCCGCGGTCTTCATCTCATTTTGAGTTCTGTTTTGCTAGTGATCTCGATCTTTTTTAATAATTGATTATGTCATCATATCATATTTTGATAGCTTAGGATTACTACAATAAATCCTGAAAATCCAAGCATGCTCATACTTTACTTGGCTCAGCGATCCAAATAGGATGAAATACTTTTTTTTTTGTAAACTAAAATTTCATTTAGTTAAATTGTTAAATATTTAAATTGTGAATTAAATTAACTGTTAGTTATTAGTTATTATTTTGTAATTATCATTAATATTAATATTAATAACATTTGTAATACATGTTTGCAAATCAGTAAAAACTATTAAAAAAAATGAAATACTTATAATAGCAATAAAGATAATAATAATAAATGGCATGATTGTTGCTATTAGTTATACTTCGCCACTGATTTTTTGAAGTAGTTTGGTACCTGCAGTTGAATACTCTGCCAACAAATCCTCCGTCGCCTTCCGCGGCCTTTTAAAAGAAGCATGACTGAGGGCACAATCAATTTTTAAAAAGAATTGCAAAACACATGCACTTTAACAGATGACCGCTGGTCAATGTCTTTCATAGGTGAATACGTTAGAACCACACTGAAACCAAACAAACAGTACAACAGTGCATTACTGTTCAGTAACGTTCTAGAGAATGTTTCACTCTGTGGTTTATCCACAAAATAAAAACAAAAGCTAAACCACCACTTAATAGTAAAACAAACAGTAATGTACCACAGTAGAACACTGTTTAATAATATTCTAAAGACAAGTTACATTGATGGTTTTATTGCCAGGCTCTAACCGTTGGAACTGTATTGATGGACATGTGCCCGTATTCCTACTAGACGCCAGGCACGATGAAATTAAACAGCAGGGATCGTAGCTGAGCGCATTACAAATAATAGGTAGTATAACAAAGAGAAAATGAAGTACTCTTGGTATAACCTAGTACAATAATTGCAAGACTAAATGTGTTTTACGGCGAGCACAGAATTAAACTCATCAATGGAAATGCGTAACACGTTGGCACGTTCTGGGGTTTCCTGTGGATTTAATAGCTCTTTCTTACTAATTAAGTAAATGATTAAACACAAAAATGCCTCCCTCCGGACTTCCACCGGAAGGAATCGAATACTACTGTATGATTTTTATCCTTACCCTCAGATTGATGTTCTTTTTTTTTTCTTGAAAAAAAAAATAAGTAAATAAAAAAACGCTTAACTTTAATTTCTCCTAATTAATGAGAACAATAGTATTTGTAAACGGTATAAGAAATGGAATACAAAATAAAAAATAATGCTCTGGCTACCTTCAACGAGTGGACCATATAATGCGCGAAAACGAACTTACTTGCAAATTCTTTTCGTCCTAATTTGCTCATGCAGTATCTTGTTTGTAAAGTTACTCTTCGCATCTTTACCGATAAAGGAAGCTAAGAAAAATCTGTTACACATTTGTTAAATTTTTAACCGGAATTCTTCCGAAAGATTACGCTCGCGGTTTCGTGGTGTAATAGCTATAATAGATAAGCCATATGCACTGTGGTTCGCAGTAGGAAATCTGTAATGCCGACTGCGATAACCTTTTATAACACCTTAACCACATCTGATCTCACTGGAAGTTTAGTGTTGCCACTTTTGCAAGGGATTAGCCCCTGTGCATCTGTGTTCTATGCATTCAGTTTGCATTATGCAGGAAATTTATGAGAAAATTTACGAATGGCTCTCTGAATTCCTCGCTAGAATAGGGACCTCGTCAATAGGGACGACCACAAAGTCGACGACGACGTCGACTACAACTGCACCAAAGTGTGGCGTTAATGAACGAAACTACACGTGCAATCACCATTTTTTTCAGTTTTGGCGAGAACTGTGCACAAAGGCAAAACTCAGCCTAGAGAAATCCGTAATGAACTGCGAACAGTTTTTGGAAACAAACTTAAAACCAGCCTGCCGCAGGCATTGGTGCAGGAGGAAAACCAATTCAGTCATTTTTTTCACCGGTGCCGTCCTTGGCGTTGTTGTCGTGCTTGTCTAAGCTCCATAATACCGTAAAACCACTATTTGTAGACAGTTAAAAATTCATTATGCCGGTTAATTGGCAAGTCGTAGCACTAGTAAGGGTCCTACTGACCAAATAACAACCCAATATTTTTAGGCAATCAACATGCAGTTTCTATGAGTTTATCGGCGCTATAACCACGCGGGATGTTGGGGGAACACTAGAAGAGCTTGTAAATCACGAGCCACAGGCGAGTGATTTACATACCTTTTACTTCGCGTGTTCTCCCAGCATCCCAGGTGGTTTATTATACCGGTAAACCCATAGAAAGTGCGATTTATTGCTTTTATTAACTAACTTTAAATAAAAACAGAAAATATTTCTCTTTTTTATGGGTTTACCGGCACATTAACCCATTGGTTTTCGACCAGTCAGCGTGCGCGTAGTATCTCAGTTATTTTATAAAATGTGATACACCTTTTCTGCTTATTTACTTTAGCTTGTTATAATAGACAACTCCAAGGTGAATCTAAATTTGTCTCGAACGAGCTAATATTTTAACGAATTCACCTAAACCATATGACAAGGAAAGCCTCTTTTCTACCCATGCGGGAGAATGGGCATATATGGATGACAGATGGCGTCTTTCGACCAATTCGTAATACGTCTCCCAACTTGCAAGAAAATCAATTAACGGACCGATGCTATCTTTAATAAAATGCGTTTTATCTGAAGAAGGGCAGCTGCTAAAAATGCGAGGAAGAAAATGTTTTTTTTTTCTTACGCGAATGTACTGTTTCTTGATAAACTTTGAATAGCAAATGTACCATGCAAAAAATTATAATCGTACTCATACAGTATAATTTTTTAATAAATTTGTAATAAATGTTGTATAATGTGAATTCACATAACTGCGAAGCTTCTGAAAATCATTTTAACAGGCTGGGATGTTTGTGATGAGGTCCACAGATCTAATTTGCGTTACCTCATAAAAACACCCTACTATCCACTATACATGCCGTCTATGTGACGAACACGAGTTAGGAATAGGCTAATTGATTCAATTTTCTGATAAAAAATAACTTCAATAAATGTCTATGGATTATAATTTGTTTATGTTAAAAATTTTACAGAATGAAAGTTACAATGTCTACAGTTGAAAAAAATCGTCTTCGTTCCAGCTGTAATCCAATCCCCATACAATCAAGTTTTATTTTCATTTCAATGGGATTTTGGCCTGACAGTATTTAGTAAAGTATTTGAATTTGTCCACAAAGGCGTTCCAGCTTTGTCATGACGAGGTAAATGGCCACTTAGATTAAACAATATCGACAGAACAAGCAGACGTGATTACAACGGAACATGCACCAATTGAGATGTCTCTTTTTTGTTCTATCGTTTCATTTTGCCGAGCGTAATCTTGTAATTTTGAGTAGTGAATGCAACCGATGGCCAATTCAAACGGCCGTATAAATGGCTGTATACGAACTTTTGAATTCGTCTACGAGATATAAAATAAAATAATAATAACAGCCCAAAGTGTGACGCCAGCGCTGCACGCTCACATACCAAAGACATTCTAAGCTGTTTAACTTGTTGGCGCCTTCTGTTTACACATGTGTTAAGTAAGTCAATTAGAGCACATAAGATAAAAATCGCCAAGAATTTCCGTATATATCACATGCATTGTTCACCTGTGTTTGCATGTAACAGATCCATTTCCTCCTCGCCTGACAACCAGCAATTGAAATTAATTTCTTTGAGCGAATGGAATGAGATGAAATGATAATCTCTGCATTCACATTGCGCTGGCTTTCCGTCTCTTCAAATGCCGGATGGTTGACTTCCTGAACGCACCAACGAAAACACATTTCAGTTAAGTTTGTTTGCACTTATCGCCTCACGTTACTAATTCATTTAAACGTTTTGACACAAATACGGAAAGTTTGAAACAAAGATGAGTGACATTGTCTTCTTGGGATCACGTAGAGAACCCATTACCGCAAAAATGACTTTCTCGTGGAGTGTTTTGAACAGTGTGTAAGTATTGTTAACTTGAAGCATACCAAAACAACTTCTGACTGTTTAATACCCTCTTCCTTCAGTCTCTCCTTCCTTTGCCGAGCTGCGATGATTAATACACAACTAATTAAACTCTTAATTACCTCATCAATCGATTTAATGAGGTGTTCGCCGGAACAATAAGCACAATTTGTACCAAGAGTAGGCGAATCTTACTCGTGTTTGGACTTCGGTAGGATGTTTACACTTTTAAGCTGGCTTTATTTGACATAAGAAATAACTTCAACATGACCTCGTGACCTGAACTAGTATAAAAAGATGGGTTTCCAAAGCACAGGTTTTTAGGACAAAAGTTGCGCTTTCAAACAGACAAACTGAAATCAAGTATCCGACACACTCTCAGCAATTCACTGAAGTGAGCAACCAAAATGGCAGAACCGCTATCAAGACTGCGATCTCGATCAGTCGGAGTTTTGCCGAGGTTACTACCAAGCTCAGTTTTAAATTCTTTAAGCATTACTAAGTCGGCAGGAAAATGTAAACCCACTACTCCCGCGCCTAAGAAGTCGAAAGAAGCAACGATCGAGAAGATTCGAATTGTTGTTCTTGGTCTAGGAGGCGTCGGTAAATCAAGTAAGAGATTTCTTTTTACGTTTTTCTTATAAACAACTCAGTGATTTCTTACTCCTAAACCGCAAATTGGCCACAAACCTGATGGCTTCTTAATTAGTGATAAAGTTCAAAATGAATGCTCTTCAACTTTACAAATAATTAAAATAATTATTTCTTCTTTAAAACCAAACAAATTGGAATGTCCAGCGAAACTAAATCACTCTACGATTAGCTCTTTGATAATTTCAGATCAAGCTGCTTTGGAGACAAGCAGACAACACCGTAATAAGAAGATATAGCTGTGGGCATTTAGCACCTTACCTATGACTAGCTCTGTTATTTTTCAGGTTTTCATTTCTTAGTTTATCCTAAATATAACAATTGACATTTGATATACGTAATCTGGGTGATTGTGTGAAGAGGGAAGACTGTTTAGGCGAGTTCCCAAAGCCCAGCTTGCCATATTCAGGTGGGATATGTAAACTATAGCTCAGAGAACACCATGCAACCACATCCATTTGTAATGTTATTTCTGTCTTGCAAATGAAGTATGTTTCGATGTGTCAGGCAGTCAAGAGGAAAATAACCAGTGGTTTATTCGGTGTCCAAGTTCGGATCCTCTAAGCCGTTACACACAAATTTCAAGAATTTTTTTTTTCTATCCAGTTTTATAGCCAGAACACCGGTACTTGTTTTTGTGTCCATTTGGCAGGAAAGCAATGCTCTTATATTGGTAGCAGCTTTTTTCCCAATGCATCGGCTAACACTTTTCTTCTTTGCAGCATTAACTTGTCGATTCCTCACCCGTCGTTTCCTCCAAGAGTATGACCCCACATTGGGTAAGTTAGGTCTGTTTGTTGGACGACAACAGCATTGAAATATAAAAATCAATTTTCACCTTTCAAGCTGTATATTTTTTTACCTTAAAACTTGGCAGAAGTTGTCTTAAACACAAACAACGACGCCAATAACGAACCTTTTAGGATGTTCACTTTTGGTCGAACAAATATCTTTCCACAGAAAACAAAAAGCAGCCTGGAAATAAGCCAAAATTTCGAACGATGTTACTGTTCTTTTTTTGTCTTTATTCTTCTTTGTTTAAGTTTAGAGATCTTTGTAAAACTAGTCTAATCAAAAGTTATTGGAGGCGGAGATCGTGCCTGCGTAAAACTGGGTAATAAGTAAATTTTGTATGAGAATAAAATATGGTTGACTCTGGCGATGTGGATGAAACCCAGTTGAATCAGCCTTCAATCCAAGAAAGGACCCGGGAACCGGGCATAACCTCTAGCTGCAAACTTGTGTGAATATTCAATAATTTAATAAGAGAAGGATCGTCGCAGTTATGTACGCAGCTTAAGCAGTTGCAAAGACAAGACCTTGCGAACCCATGACCTTGCGATAACGGTGCAACGCTCTAACCAACTGAGCTATCAAGCCAACTGGGAGCCGGTCATTTGTGAATTTAATTTTGTACTGTGCCAGAAGAAGATAAAGGTATGAATGTGACCAGCCAAGTACAGAAAAATTGGTTCACGCCTTTGTGTCCTCTAAACTGGACTACTGTAACAGTCTCTTGTATGGTCTCCCTGACAAGGAAATCTCGAAAATTCAACGTGTTTAGAACTCGGCGGCCCGGCTGGTTACAAAAACAAGGAGAGCGGATCACATCACGCCAATCCTTCGCAAGCTTCATTGGCTGCCCGCGCGCAAGCGCATTTCAATTTTAAGATTTTACTTTTTACTTACAAAATTTTAAACGGTTTAGCACCCTGTTACTTGGAGGAACTTATTAATCTTCGTCATCCGATAAGGTGTCTTCGTTCAAATACTGATCACCTGCGGCTGCACATACCGGTGTTTAGGACAAAGACCTGCGGGGAACGCGCTTTTTCATCTTGTGCGCCAGCACTGTGGAATAGCCTCCCACTTGATGTGAGAAGTGCCCCAGCTGTGGATACGTTTAAAACTGAGCTTAAAACGTTTTTGTTTAATAATGATCTTTAGTATTTTTGATAATGAATTTTAGTATTTTAGGATGAATTTTAGTATTAAATGAATTTTAGTATTTTATCATCCGTTGTAATTTAATCTACTTTCCTTATATAAGTTTCGTTATACGCCAAGGTTGATGACTTGGTGTATATGTTATAGTTCAATTTTTTCCACGGTTCAAATTTTATTTTCTTTTGTTTCAAACTCATTATCAAACATTACCATACCAGAAAACAAAGGAAAATAAAATTTGAACCAAGAAAAAAAAATGGACTACAACATATATATTAATTTACAGTTAAATTATGAGCTCGATTTCGGCCGAATCAACGATCACCGCATAGAAATCGAGAGCGAAGAACCTAATTGTTTTAGTAAAAATCATAATAAACAAATCAAGTGTCAATGAAAAAAGTACCAAAATACTAAATCTTCCTGCAAAACTTCGCTAAAGCGCGAACGGACGTCGCCATTTTCAACCAAGTGCTGCACTCTAATTAAACAATAGAGTGTTTATGTCTCGGAACTATCGGACTGATAGTTGCCCCGCGGAAATTTGATGTTTTTAAAACAAACATTTGCCAAAACAGCGAAGCTTCGAGGGCAAATATGCTGGTTTTAAGAGCATCAAATTTCTAAGGAGCAACTATCAGTCCGATAGTTCCGAGACATAAACACTCTATTGTCTTTATTGTTCACCACTAAATTTTCTTCCTCGCACCAGTTGAAAATCAGTCAAAACCGACTAAAATGCAGATCAAATCAAATATTTATTCATGCGTACCTTGTCCTTTTGTGGGGTACAACCTCATTGACAAGGATAGATACATCTTCTTCACTGACCTCGGCGAAGCGAGTAGCCATACTTATTGAAATATTCACGGACGAGTACTATCCATCCGGGTATTTTCCTCGGAATGGCACTATGAACTGATAGTCAGTACCATTTGTCGCAAAAAATTCATCGAAAATTCCATTCAAATGGTAAGCGCTCAGTGTCTCTCCGCGGACGAACACTATTGCATCACGTGATCTATTTAAACCAATAAGAATCGGAGAAAATTTGGAGGTGAACTATAATGGCTAATAGTGTGTAATAGCTTAGTCAATTAAATTGCGGCATTTGCAGTAGTATACTAGCAGATTTTTTACTAATTCTTATTAGTCTCGCTTGTTCACTCAAGTCTCAGTGTCTGCTTAACACACAGTTGTGCTAACATGTTAACAAAATAGTCTAGAACTAAATGTGGCCACTGCAATTTAGTAATTTTTATATGCTGTGCACTTTATTTTCTAGTACGATTTGTCAAGTGATAATGCACCACGTTTTTCAATTTCTAAAAAGTCATTGTAGTTAAGATTTCAATTTGCTCTCTGAGGTAATTGGGTCTGGTGTGGTGCATATTAAACTAGACAGAACACTTGAAATCCCAGCATCCCTTGTGAGTCAAGTTTTCATTCTTTCTTACATCCTGATGACATAGTGGTTACCAGTCTTCTGGCTCGTAGCTACGAAAACAGGAAGATAGAGAAAGGTACTTTAAGATTTCATAAATTACTTACCGCTTCTTTTAATTTGTTATTTACAGAGGATACCTACAATAAGACACAAATCGTCGACGGAAATGTTATCCATTTCCAAATAACAGATACTGCTGGAACGGTAAGGAGTCCCCGGCTCTAAGGGAGAGTCACTTTGGTGTGATGATCTGGATCTACCAGTGTGATGCGAGATCACATGGATCACATTAGCACATCAAAGAAACCGACGAATCATTGTCCAGGGTGGATTCATCAGTTCCTTGATCCGTGTCAGTGTTCTCGGATCACAATGCCAGATACGGATAATGTCACAGGGCAATTGTGCACCTACCCCTCCCCTAACCCAAGAAGCTACAAGTTAAAAAGTTAGCGTTAATGTTGGTTTAGGGGAGGGGTAGGTGTACAGTTGCCCAGGTACTGACATTGATCCGTTTTTTTATCGATTTCAGAGAGTGGAAATGTTTGTCTTTCACAACCAAGTATGCAGTGTGAAATGATTTTCCAGCCTCGTCAGCCCGCTCTTTTTGTACCTGAATTCCAAGTCTAAAGAACTTTGTATCTAAGGTCAATTAAAGTGGGCTGATTTCATTCAATCATTTATTTGTTTTATCTTTACTATTTTTTCAGCTTGAGGCTGTGACGAGGTACCTCTTATGTGCTGATGCGTTCATAATAGTCTATTCAATAACTGATCGGGAAAGCTTCCGCCAATCACGACTGCTTCATGAGCTCGTACGAGGGAAACATGAAGCCCGCCAAATTCCAATAGTGCTGATAGGAAACAAAGCAGACATTGAAACGCAAAGGACGATTACACGGAAAGAAGGAAGATCTTTAGCTTGCGACTTCGGTTCAAGTTTTTACGAGATCTCAGCTGCTAATGGATACTCCCACATCACAAACATTATTCATGACCTTGCCAACACAGTACAGGAGATACGCAAGAAGTTACAAAATTTTGGGAAGACTCCAGAGAGAAGAAAACCTTGTTCTTCGAAACTTATTTATTAGCAACAAAGAAAAAATTGTTTCTGTATGTTATTTAGCTAATTCAAACGACCTACCAGAATTGCTAAGTTGCCGAATGACAAAAAGTGCCATGTGGAGAAATACCATGATAACACATGCAGTGTCACTTTTATACAGAATTCTGTTCAGAAGCTTTCAACAAAAAATGGCCGCATTACTTGGATAAACAAGTCAGAACCACAATATCCTGTGAAACAAAATAAGTATGTCAGTAAGTTATTTTTCCTTAAATTCATAATTGGATGCGTTTTTGTGTTTTCCAAAGCCGACATGTATTTAATAGATAACTTATCTATATTAATAGATATCTTTTGATTTCGTAGCGCTCGTTATTATATACGTACGTTGTTCGTTTGAAAACAATATAAAATCTTGAAAATTATTGCCTGTTGTTTGTTTCTTCCCTGTTATCCGACTGCAAATGAACACAAGCAATAGCTTTGCTTCAGTACATTCGGTTTATGTAAAGTGAGACGCTTGAGTAGGGCGTACACACTGTAGGAGAGCCTTTTTGTAGGCACTGTAGGAGCAGTCTTATAACGGTTTAATTTAAATCTTTGCGTCTATACAGTGAAATAAAGTAAAACAAAGGGTGATTTGCTACTTATCAAGCTACTTAAATTCACGCTCCTGGATAATGAGTTACACCAAGAAAGGAATATAGCGGCTCAGCCCGCGATACTTGGAAAGCTGACTGCACCAACCCTGAATCTAACAACCACGGGATCAGTGCAAGTATCTGGGCAACTGTTTACCTACCCCTCCCCTAACCCAACATTAACCCTAACTTTTTAACTTATTATAACTTGTTGGGTTAGGGGAGGAGTAGGTGCACATTTGCCCAGATACTTGCATTGATCCCAACCACGAGGCTATAAAAATATAACCCTCGTTTAGCGCTTATTGCCTTTCTAGCATAGATAACTGGTAACTCAGTCTCAAACTTTAAAAGTGAAATTAGATTTGATCATCAAGTTTTTTTTTTTTGGTGTAACACGATCTTCTATTAACTAAATTCATCAGAGATAGAAATCTGTAGTTAGACTTGTCAGTATTGACTGCTTTCTACGCAAGCTGTGTACAATTAGTGTCAATCTAGTGCTAATGTCTAGTGACTACCAAAACACTTCATTACAAAGCCTTTTCGTCCGCTGAAGCCCGTGTATGACTAAGTTCAGATTTTACGTTCTTCCCAAGAGTGCTGCACTCCTCAGTAGTCACGTGTTCACCTGTGAGATCTGAGTTTTTACAGTTCAACGTTTCACCTCCGCATTTGCCATTCATCCCGGGAGCTTTTTCGCCGTCTGACTGATTTTTTTCGCTGTCCTTTTCTTGAAGGCGTTCTTCTTCCAGCTTTAAAGCAAGCTGTTCTTCATAATCTTTAGCGAGTTGTTTGCAAAATTTCTTGTGTGTTGACCAATGAAGTTTTTGGCATTTCACGCCACAGTACCCAGCCTAAAACAGGTAGTTAACAAATAATCTCTGAAATCAAAGTGAATCGTGGCGGAATATTTACCAGAACATTTGGCAGCTTAAAGAAATATGAGATGTTACCACAGACTACTGTCTCTGTCCAAAACCCAAAACCTGTGAACCTGCGCGTCAAATTATCGTACCTACACAACTAAAATTATCATATGTTTACGTTTGTTTAAATACGATATTTCTAGTAAACCACAGTCTGTAGAACATATAATAAGATATTTTTTTAAGTTTCCAAGATGATGGGAAGTTCTACAATATAAACGGCAATAAATATTGCTGCAGAGTGTAAATGCTCAGAAAACAAACTGAGATCTTCAGTGAACTGAAAAAGAAGTGGGATGGGTAGGAAGAGGGTTTCACCATCTCAAAAGCGATATTCAGGAGTAACTTACCATTTTACAAGCCGCACACTTTTTCACATCTCGACTCTCAGTACAAACGGTACAACATTCACTAAAATCACCACTGAAATGGTAACAAACACCCAAGACAGTGAGTTTCACTTGTGCCGATCTTTACAGCTCACTGCTTTGTTCCAGCCAGTCAACGTAACAAGAACTGCAACAAACAGCGCTTTACGGGATAACCCAAAATAAATTCTGCACGCCATCTTTCTAAAGTATTTATATTGAATCGTTTTGACGGGTAACCGTAGAAACGTTCACTTTGGTATTGTAAAAGATGTCAATCGTACGTAACACAGCCGTCATAAACGGAGCAAAAACCCAAAATGGTGAGCAGTTGATCACTGGTACTCAAATTTTGTAAATCAAAATGGAAACAATAGGATTTGAAGACCCAAAGCACTTTGATCACTCGGTCAGTGTCAAAAACAAAAATAAAACCAACGGGCAAAACAGACACAGAGAAAGAGAGACACACACACACAGAAAGAGAGACGAACACCGAGAAAGAGAGAGAGACAGAGAAAGAAAGAAAAACACAGAGAAAGAGAGAAAGACCCACAGAAAGAGAGACAGACACGCAAATCAGTTGAAACTTCACGTACCATCGAATGCCATTTATACTCTGTGTAAGAACAGCCAGAGAGGTAGGATCCAGACCCTGGATAAAAGATGGACAATAAGCAGCGAAATTTGCCGAAAATCAGGAAATTTCACACAAAACGAAATGTCCATTAATAATCAGGCGAAAACTGGAAATGTCTGTTGTTTGGTGGATTAAGCCGTAGACTAGGACGGCTGTTCGAAATTTCAGACAAACGTTTACACGATATTTTGAAGGTTTCATCGAGCTTTCATCCGAACACTAACATACATACATACGTACATACATGCATTCATTTATATTTTCACAAATAAGAATTAAATTTATGTTGACCCGCAGATAGCAAATTTGCTATTCGAGGCGGGTCAGTCACCAACATACTTCACGTTACAATAATGAAAGAAAAGTTGAAATTGTGGGCAGAAAGTTGAAATTGAATTTTTGCAAATATATTTTAACAAATAATTAAACGATTTCGAGTGCACTTTGTACAAATAAGCACTCGTAAATTTTTAAAGACAACCATTGTTTAGTCTTCGAAAACTTTACTCGCACTCGACGGGAGCGAATCACATGATTCAATTGAGCCCAACTTGCACTCGAAACCATTTTATTACCTCTGCATACAAACTGTATATAAATGGCACTGCTGTGTTGTGAAACTTACTTTTTCCACTGGAGCTATTGTTGTTACCAACTGTTTGAATAACGTGCACTCGGGATAATCAAACTCTTTTATAGCTTGGCGGATGAGTTCCTCCATTGCAATGAAAAATCCATCTGATGGTCGGCCTTTAGTTAAACTAAGATAAAGGAAAGCACGGAAGTTACAAAACCTTATAAGCGTAAACAGAAAAACAAAAAATAAAAACATTAGAACACACATAATCATAGACGCGAGCAGAAACTTAAAGAGAAAACACCTTAATTTTCAAGTACGATGAAACGCGAGGACATAACAACATCTAATCATAATTATACGCGAACACAACTGTGAAACTCTTTTTTTTTTAAGAAAAATGCACCTTATCTTCCAAGTACAATACAGAAGCAAAGACTTTACAACACTTAATCACAAACGTAAACAGAACCAAGAAACTTAAAAAAATAGGAACATTATCTTCCAAGTCCAACAAAAAATCAATGACTTCACAACAATTAATCACGGGCATAAGCAGAAATGTGACAAAGAAAAGTGCACATTGCAACCAAGTGCACAATCAGAATTGCTGATGCTGGGTTGGTTTCAAATATTGAATGTAACTTAAAACAATTCACCGATCCGACGTTTCGACACTTCTGTCTCGTGTCTTCTTCAGGGACGGTGATTGGGCAAGGCTGTGAAAGTTTAAAAAACCCAGTACTTGGTTTATCTTTAAAGTAAAATAAAAAAGACATTATAACACCTAATTACAGGAGAGAACAGAACTGTGAAACTTTTGAAAAATCGACCTTTTTTCAAGCAGTAATAACCAGTATATAGTAAGTGTAAAGTTATTTATAAGTTGTTACACCATACATTATATCTTCCCAAACTGATCCCACGATTAATACTCAAAACTGACCCGATTTCCTGGTCACTTCACGTTGTTGTTTTGTAGAGTACAGCAAAGAAACCTACCAGACTGTATTTTGCACGTACAGTCTCTTTGTGTCGTTGATTTATAGCGCTACTGTTGCCGCTATAGACAGCGCTGTCGTCGTGCTTTGCCAAAGCACTAATATTATTGTTATGACTCTATAGACCCAGGGGTCAGTTTGTCGAAAGCCCCGGGGGGTTAAACTTATCGAGCCCGGTAAACTATTTCATGATCGCAATGTTTAGTACAAGAATTATTACAGTTTTGTTGGTTTTCAGGGTTCAGCAATTAAACTTAACATACACGTTTGGCTCAAGACTACAAAAACAGTCGGTTGACAGCGACCTGAAAATAGCTTACTGGGCCCGCAAGTTTTGAGACTTTCAAGAAACCAGCCCCATGCAGAAATGCAGAACAGGAGATGAACTTGATCCTGTAAGTACCTACCACTTAATAAATCCTTCAATTCCATCCTTTCCCTCTCCTCCCTCGTGCCATCTTGCACACTTCCTTAATATGAAAGCCAAGTAATGTAGCTTCACTGCTAAAACTTCATTCATTTCTTTGCCTTTGATTTTTGACTCTGAGAGAAGTTCCATGACTTTTACAACACATTTGTAGTTTTCTACAAGTTCCACGTGGTTTTGTAAGAACAGCGCAATCTAATGACCACAAAAAGGTACATAACATGAGTGGGGTTATTTTGTATTTTATGAGTTTCATGGATACCGGGTAACAATATACATGCAAAAAGCTCAATGCGCTGATTGACTGAGAACATGTTAATTAATCCCAAACAATGCGCATACGTCAACCTGTATATGATTAACAAGAAATCAAATGGTTACGAGTGCAATTTTGAATAAATAAGCACTCATATTTTTTCAGACAACAAATTGCACTCACCCTACAGGCTCATGCAAGCATCCTACAGGCTTGTGCAAGTTTTTTAGTCTTTGAAAGATTTACTTGTGCTCATTTATTCCAAATTGTATTTGCAACCATCTGATTACATTACCTATACTAATAACTGAATACATGCTGACCATACCTTAACAGGACTGAGATTAGGACCAACTACATACTTGTGCAATGAGGGAACTAAGTGGGATAGTAGTTTGGGTTCCTTTTCAAGTCCTGCAGAAAGAAGAAGAGTCATAACAAGCAGTGTTTTTATTAAGGGTAAGTCACTGGGAAAATTGACCACTAGCTGTGGAGATAACATTGCCTGGCTGCTTTCACAATCTCAAACAGAACAAAACCTAATGTTAAGTCCTTGTCAAGTGTAATATTCAGTAACATACACCCACATGTACCATCCAGATTCCCTCCTGCTCCTACTGAAATGAAACCCCTTCATCAAGAGTTTGCAGTTTCAATACTGTTCAATTATGCAACTCTGGAGTTATAATTAAATATAATAGATAATTTTGCCATTCATTTCAGGACTGTTGTGGACATAAAATCCTAGACTGTTCACACCCTCTCCATTTAATCAAAGCGAAAAAATGAGAAAATCAGACTAAAAAACTATTGTAGGCTAGCCCAAACCACTCTTCTGGTTTGCCCATTTTTGAAAGAGCCACAAGGTACATGTAATCTGTGAGCACATATGGCATTTGCCATGACTACAAAGTAGCCAAATATATCACTACAAGCAGTGTCCAATCTAGAGCGCACCAATGAGGGATTGGTGCAGCTAAATGGAAGATGTCTCCCAAATTTTCACAATATGGGTCATTATGGCGCACCAAACATTTTCCTTCAGTATTTCACTCTTATGACACAAAGAAATGAAAATGGCTGCTTACTGTAAGTCGAGATTCCTGGAAACAAGTAGAATATTTCTTATAGGGGGGTCAATCTATAAAATGCATGTGTTACTGTAATTGCGAACCTGTTGAATGAGTGACATGAGTGCTTATGATAATAATAATAATAAATAAAGTTGTGTTGTCCCCTGTTTTTTGGCTATATTAAAAATGTTGTACTCATATCCCATTTACGTTGCCTTGACTTTTTCTATTCACTACAAGAGAAAAATAGTGTGTGGAATGTTCCCCAGAAAATTACTGATGGGGAGAAATTGTCCCTCTTAAGTGAAATTCTAGATCAGACACTCTGCTAGTCAAGAATCTAAAGCCAGGGGACATAATAATTATATTTTGGGGCTGGGAGAGTACCAACCCTCCACATACACACTGCAATCTACATTCAATACACTGTTCTGCGGTGGCATGTGTACTGTACCTTGAGGTTTGGTGTAATATCGTAATTCTTCTACAGACAAAAAATTGTTGATAATGCTGACACAATCATTCTGCCCTGAAAGACAATATTGTTACTTAGTATTGAACAATCACATCATTTTAGAAATTTAATGAAAAACCTTCATGTATCCAAACTGACTGTTAATTCTGACAGGATAAAAATTTCAAAAGAAAAAAAACATAACATATTTGCTTAAGTGGGATTATAAGAATGACAAACAGTAATAAGCTCTACTTACCAGCAATTTGGAGAATTCTTTCTGTCAGTAACACTATTAAAGCTATAGTGTAGAGTTAAAAACACTACACAGTCCTAAATTCTCAAAACTCTCTTGTACTTACCAACAAAAGCTCCAAGTTGTGAAGCTGTTCTTCTCATGCTATTCTCAGCATTTACATTTGCACCAGCTTGTAACAGCAGTCTTGTGGTTTCTA
This sequence comes from Ricordea florida, assembly GCA_949710005.1. Taxonomy (NCBI): domain Eukaryota; kingdom Metazoa; phylum Cnidaria; class Anthozoa; order Corallimorpharia; family Ricordeidae; genus Ricordea; species Ricordea florida. The sequence continues at coordinate 825,928 of OX453280.1, forward strand.
TGGATCCTTTAAATAATAGTAACAGGACTGAGTGACATACAAGTGATTAACAAAATTGACGACTGCCTAACGGGCGTCCGATTTGTTTAATCACAAGTATAATTACAGACCGAATTGGACGACACAAAGTTCTGTTACCAATTAATCATAACATTAACAAAATTTGTGATATATAAAGCTCTTTTGTTTTAATCAAAACAAAAGAAATTCCAAGATTTTTTTTCGCTAGCAGTAAAAAAAAAGCCATTTAAGCATTCGCATGATGGTGCGTACTGTCCAGGATTTAGGATTTTAGGATTTTCAGGATTTATATAGCGCTTTATCCCAAGGCTCAAAGCGCTTTACAACACTTTTTGTGGGGGACTTTGTCAGACTGCTTATTAAGGCACAAATTGCAGCCACGCAGTTCACAATCTTATCAGAGTGAATAGTAGGATACACAGGTGCCCCCATAACAGAATAAGTGATAGACCATCACACCGGGGACTACGTCCCCTACTCTTTCCGAACAGTGTGTGGGTTCTTTAACATCCCACACCAGTACTGTGAGACGGGACCTACGCTTATCGTCCTTATCCGAGAAGACTAGAAAGTCTAACCATTTGGAGGTGTCATTACAAAGGCAGCACTTTCTCCTCAGTTATTTAAAGACCCTGAGTGTTGGTCCGGTCGAGGATTTGAACCCACGACCTCCCGCACGGTAGTCCGGTGCTCTACCAACTGAGCTAACCGGTTGCAGTTACTTAGGCATGATGCGTACTGTCCTACTAAAGTGTCCTATCATTAAGGCTGAAATCAGGGCATTTGATGGCCAATCAGATTTGAGTTTTTTGTTATGATTAGAACGTAAAAAAACAAGGTTAATCACAATAATCAATGCTAGTACTCCAGCAAGGACCAAGCGCAGCCCTCTCACAGAATGTGGGTCGATCACCATTGTACAGGCTGCTCACAGCTTGAACTAATGGCTAATAAATCATTCATTGGTAAACATAAGGTATTGATATCAATTTGAGCCACTACAGCACTCGGACCCGTTATAAAGCAATACATAACACTGGACCTCTGATATCGTGCCATATATGATGTAGGTTAAAATGAATTTCAGGTCAAATTGATTTGTGTTTCCTTTGTTTCAGATTAATTTCCATAATCCTCAAATAATCTGAAACAAAAGAAACAACAAACCAAGCTAGTTTGGAACCACAAATGTTTAACTTAACATGATGTCATGACATATATGTTGTGGTTCAATTTTTTCCTTGGGTTAAATTTTATTTTCTTTTGTTTCTAGCTATATAATGTATGATAATGAGTTTGAAACAAAGGAAAATAAAATTTAAACCAAGGATAAAAATGAACCACAACATATACACCACAGCCAAGAGGCAAATATTTTCCTGTACAGTCTGACAACTCAGCCAGTCAACAAGCATTTCATTATATGACCTTACAGCAGCTGCATCTTGCAGAGCCATACGCAGGACAGTGCTCCTTTTTACAACTCTGCTCAAGCAGTGGTGTGCACTGCTCTCATACAGTTTTTATCTCAGACTATAATCGGTGTTCTTCTCAATTACAATACATGTTTATCTATATCATGACAATATTATAGAGGAGGACAATGAGAAAGTTATATTTCAGGTACATACCAGCCAAACATGCAAACATGAGGGCAGTATACTATAATTATTAAAGGAAAGAAAAACAAATTGAATGATTTCATTAGTGATGTACCTGTGTAGTATAATCTTTATTGAGACATAGAGATTTTGTTTGTCCTGCATTTTTACACAGATTGATAGGCACAGATCAATAATTATTACACATAATCAGTCAGAAAACATCTAATAATTCAATTAAAACCAAAGTTAGGTCACAAGAGCTGACTCCAAATCCCAGCTAAGTAGAATTAAATATATGTATTGGTATAGGTATACAGTCATTCAGGTGATTCAGCCTTCAAAACAGATGGAGACAGGCTCCCTTTTGTCAAAAAAAAGTAGTTTCAATATGTACATATTGTATGTGCTGAGCACTACAAGTTAGTAAAGACTCTTTAAAAATTATAGTACATACAAAAATAATGTAACCTTGCAAAAATTATGTTATGAAAACACAGAAAGAGCTACATTGTCAAAAAGGACCAGCAACCAGTGATGTCACCAGTTACTTTCATGCTTGCACCAGCTGCAGTTTGCCATTCCCCCCCCCCAAAAAAAACAAAAAAAAACAAAACAAACAAAGAAAAAAAGCTACAAAAATAATGTCACCCCTGTACCATCTACTCTTCTTCACTCTCCTGTGAGGGAAAATCTTTTTTACAATGGTACATTGCATTGGAAACAGTGAAAATTACCCCAGTGCAAATTGATATATATGTATACATATATATATATATAATACTTTAAGGTGTTATTCCCGTTAGGTTTTCTAACACCAACATTATTGCTGACTCCATAAAATGCAAAGTCAGTCAAACCATAATTGATGCTTGACATGAACAATATACCTGGTGTTCATGGTTGTTAGAATTGACATCAGCACCATTTGCAATGAGCAGCTCACACATCTCTGACTTTCCCCTGTATGCAGCACTCATCAAAGGTGTCATGCCATGCTACATATAATAGAAAATATATTATATATTAAAACAAATGAGTCTAAGACAAAGGACATAGTCTCCGCAGCCGTTGTCTGCCTCATCACATATAAACGCCCCTTACCTGTTACGTGACGAGCCAGACAGCGCTGTGTTCAACTGAATTCATGTTAACTTATCACTTTCATGTGAAAATAAGGCAGGCGAAAATAAGCAAGTACTGTACTCAAAGAGGGTTGATTTGAGGTGACAAGCTTGCTTCGCCCAACCATCTAAAACTCAACAAATGCAAGTATATTAGCCAATCTGATGGCAGGACTCGTAAAATTATATGATTTCTCCATATGAAAATCTTTTGGGCTGTTAGTTTACAGGCAAACGTACCAAAAAACCTCTGCAATGTACCTGAACAGCTGTTCTGGGTCCGGTTGTTCGAAGCACGGTTAAGGTAACCCAGGGTTAGTGCGAAATTTAAATGCAGATTTGAGAGCTTAAAAAGCACCTTCAGTATAATTCTTTTTGAATACAATTTGATGATGGTATGCTCTGAAAAAAAAATAGAAAGTTGTCGGAGAAAATGCCTTTTAACAAGAGGAAAAGAAACCCGGGTTAAAATTTAACCCTGGTTTAACGCTAATCGGCCTTCGAACAACCGGCCCCTGTACAATAACTATCTGATGTTTACTAATAAATCGCATTTCCATTTCATCAGTTTGTAACGTAAACAGACAGATATAAAAGAAATCCATTAGCAATGTTCAAACCGTTCTCAATTCTAATCAGCTTGAGCGTTGAAAAATTCGGCTGTTACGGACAAAGTCATATAGAAAACAAAAATCATGCTAATTAGGATTTCAAATATTGATGTACCTCGTCTTGACAGTCGACTCTGACATTTCCCGATCGAAGAAGTTGTACGGCCTCATCATCGTGCCCTGAAAAGAATTCAAGACATGAAGCCCCAGTTTAGCTAAAGCCCCAGTTTAGCTAAAAAACTGCCCACCTTTGATTATGTGAGTAAAAAACATTTTCTCTGCGTCCGACAGATCTTTCGCCTCCGCCATTGTCTGTCAGTAGTAAAATATGTAATGTTTGCCTCAATGAAATGTCCGTTAAATAGCCAAACCAATCAAAGACGGCTCATTTATCAAAATGGCGGACGTAGCGGGAATCATGTCACACGAAGGTAAGTCTTCTTGCATACACCTGAAAGAGAAGCCTTGCAGCTCATCACAAACAAATCTGCTGCCTCTAAAACAAAATCTCGAAGAGTACCTCACTGCGTCTCCTTTGAGATCATCCATTTTGTCGGGATTAATAGTGCAAGTACTAAGAAAGAAAACACACGTGGACCTTCTTCTCAACTCACAGAAAAATATACTGTAGCAACGTCAGGCAATCCAATTTGAACCTCTTTCATTTTTTCAAAATAAGTCTGACAATAAAGCAAATTAAATTCATGTTTTGGACTGACAATTACTTTCATCATGTGAAATAATTAGAAATTGAAACTTACGTTTTTTTTTTGTTTTCAGGCAGTGATAGTGAAAATGAAGAAGAATGGGAAGAAATGGAAGATGAAGGAGACACCATTTTCATTAAATGCCTGTTTTGTGAAAAGTGCTTCAGAAATGCTGAACTTGTGTGGAGTCATTGTATCTCAGAGCATGGGGTCAATATACTCAGAATAAAAATGATACATAGTAAGTCAAAATCATGGTGATGGACTAAGCAGTGACGTCTGTGGACAACCCAAATGGACTACCCAAATTCATTGCTCCAGTATAATTATTTAATTTGGTGGTTGAAGGCCATGTGGGGTTCTATCCTCATATACCAGTACATGAACACAAGGGAATAACCATTGTATTCTCTTTGTTTAGGAGACATTGGTTAGCTGTAATGTATTGTTTGGTCTATTGTATCAACTCTTGTGTACCGGTACATGAGCACAGAACCCAGTGCGGAGCGACGCATGCTATTTTGAATTATCATACCCAGAACAATGAACTTGGGTAGTCCCTTTGATTAGTCCATTGGGGTAGTCCATGGACTGGGGCTCAGTGTTTTGTCCATTGCCCAAAATTATGGCCTATACCGGTAGTATTAAATTAAATTAGGCACAGGCCTAGCAACCTTCATTTTAGAAACAGATGCAAATACATGTACCCATTAGCATTAAGATGCAAACTGCAACTCGGTATACACTAGCGCTGAGCATAACATCTTACAAATGGAAAGCCTGAATACAAATTAGTTCTACACAGCACTGTGTGCAGTGCTTGAAATGTTCCAACCCATTGGTCAACAAAGCAGTGGAACATATCATACTTAGCTGAGCAGACAACAAGAACAATGCCCCTAACCCTGGAACCGAAAGAGCTACAACAGGCTGAGGTTGATTGAAATTTAAGGTTTTAAAGTGTTGCAAAGTTTCCTTTGTGCTCAGAATGTTTTTTTTTTTTCAAGTGTTATGCTATCTATAATCAATAGATATTTGAGTTATATTTATATTATACTCAAAATAATTTGCAAGTGTTGTGCCATCTATAATTAATGCTATCAACTATGTATTTGGGTTGTTTTAATTTTTTTTTCTCTACAGGGCTAGACTTTTATGGATGTATCAAGATGATAAATTTTATAAGGAAGAAGGTTTGGGATAAACATTCACATTAACTATGTTGATCATGAATATTTTTAGCATAAACTCAAATTGATTTTAATGGGAATGATACATTTATACTATTTAAGATTTTTTCTGACTGCATGATTACATGTGTAATAAATAGTTCTAAGCCCACATGATATCCATGTCTGATCTTATCCAACACTATTAAATCATAGTATCTTGCATGATCATGCAATTCAAAGGAATTTGCTGCACCCCTTAAATAGGCTGCCTGTCAATCACAGAGTTCCTGATTCAACACAATTTGTGTCTTGAACCTATTTGTGTACACCTGGGTAGAGTCCAGAACAGGGTTTAGTTGACTATAAAGCTCCTTGTCTGTTGTCATGATCTAATACTTGCTTATTCACTGAAGTGATAGTTGTACCTTCATATTTTAGAAGTGGTTTGGATATATGTATTATAAATGATAATGTTTTTTGTGATAAGAATAATAGTAATTAAATTTTTAATAACCATCATTCTTATCTTCTGAAGGCACCTTCTCCAGAAAGACTTAAGAATTTTAACCATCCTTTACCTTGGGAAAGTGATGAGTTTTTGCGACCAGTTCTCCCAAATGATGGTCTTCTTCAATATGGTTAGTGAATCAGTAGTTATTTGATGTATGTAAGTACAGTAGAAGTCATGTATTCCAATTTATACAGATTATGTATTAATTTGTTTCAAATAATGTAAATATAATATGATAAAAAGATAAGAAAATGTACAGTATAATGATATTTAGGTAACATGAATTAAAGTATCTACTGGCATGGAAAATGATAACTGTTAAATTTGATCTTATGGTAATAATTATTACCAATAACAATATCAAAATTAATTATAATTATGTTGATTTTGATTTTGTTCTTGCAGGTTTTGATGATGGTTCTGATTATGAAGCAGATAAAGATTTAAACACAAAAATTCAAAATGAAGGTTCAAGTGAAAATGTTCATTGTGAATGCTTATTGTTTTTATGTACATGTATAATAAATGAGCTTCATTTCAGCTCAAAATACTTTAGAGATTCTGATTGATTCTACTGTATTCAAGTAATCTGATTTATTTTCTTGTGATTAATAGGCACCATACCATATTCTCAGTATTTGGAGCTAAAGCAACAGTAAGGAATTGTCTTTGTTGAATAAAAATTAATTACAAGTAGAATTGAAAATTACTGACCATTTCTAAATAATTACATGTAATTATTTAAAAATCCATGCAGGATATTGGGAGAGCATGAGAAGAGCTTGTAATCACTAGCTGCAGGTGAGTGATTTACAAGCCCTTCAAGTGTTCTTCCAGCATCACAAGTGGTTTATTATGCTCATAAATCCATAGACACTGCGGTGTATGGCTTTTATAAACTAACTTTAAATAAAAGCAGCTCACCAGTGCAATAACCTATAGGTTTTTGACCAATCAGCATGCTCATAGTATCCAAGTTATTTTATCAATTGGAATTACATATAACCTTTCCTTATCCTTTCTCAAACAAACAGAGGTAGTGCTCATTTCATTGTGAGAAGAAAAGAAAAGTCAGAATTTACCAGTCAGAGTTTACCCTTCTACTCAGACATTCTTTGAGCGTTCCTTCTACATAAACATGTATGACAAATGCTAGAGAATGTCGGATCAATATCAGTTTGTGGGCAACTGTGCACCTACCCCTCCCCTAATCCAACAAGTTATAATGAGTTAAAAAGTTAGTGTTAATGTTGGTTTAGTGGAGGGGTAGGTGCACAGTTGCCCAGAAACTGATATTGATCCAGAATGTCTAAGTAGGAAGCAAGAGTTTGTTGGTGTTCACTGTTTTGTAGACTGCATCTTTTAGAGGACAGAGCTGTTTCTGCTGAAGAACAGCTGGCAAGAGCCGTGGAAGATATCAACGAGTTAAAGTGTGTATAACATGCCACTCTCTGTGTGATTAGATTTAGGAGATCTTTATTCTGATTGATATAGATATACATTATTGACAAAGCATGAGGTCAAAGTTGCACACTGGCTGAGTTCTTTGTTTGCATTTTTATTGCCAAGGTATGCATGTAGTGGATGTCAATAAAAATATAAGAAACAATATATGTCCAGCCATTGTGGCCAAACAAGCTTGGTCAATTAAGGGTTTTTTATATTGCCATTTTTTTTGTTTTGTTGTGCTAGACAAATTGGGAAATCTCAATCGTAGTGCAAGATGGGTCCATCTTGCCCAATTGCATAGCCAATCATAACTCAGGATTCACCTTATCTTGCCTGCTCGTGAAACCAGCCATATGATAAGTCATTAGAATACTCAGTAGTTGATAATTATGTATACATAATTGACCGCTCCCTCATCTTGATTTTGTAGCTTACATGTATCTCGAACAAATACAACATAGACAGACTGAAATGATAAATTTTTCGTGTCTAATGAGACAGATATTAAAATGACTGAGAATTTTAGTGGCATAAAAAGTTATTACTGGCTATAGTACTAGAGTTCTTTATTTTATTTGTTATTTGTCTAATATTCTTTTTAGGGATGTTGCAAAGAGAATGTTGCTTGGAGAACACCAAGAACAAAGTTGGTAATGGTGTATTTAATAGTTATGCAGCCTCACAGTTGCAGTGAAATGGCCGATTCTTCATTAAAACCAGCTTTTTCGGCCTTAGAGGTGCTTGTTTACAAATGTGCAACATTAGAGATAAATTTTTGAGATCTTTCAATAATTTTATGACTTTACTAGTATTGGTGAGTCCATTTGTGACACATTGAATCACTGTGTCAAGCAGATTGTCCTAGTTTCATTATTTACATGTAATTTAAGTTTGTACATTATAAAATTAATTAGAACTCTACAAAAACAGTTATGGCTGGTAATTATTATTCATTGTACGATTGCCCAACTTGGAAAAACGCATTAATTATGCATGCCATCCCTAGACTAGTAGACTGTGCTTAAAAATCTTGAACTTTAGGTGTAATCTTCCTGGGGCTTGCTTAAGAAAGATTTTGACTGTCCGCTGCATTACAGAGATTTCAGTTGAAGGTGGTGATCATCATCTGACTAACAGTGGTTGTGTTTAACTAGAAGTGAGGGTAATAATGCTTTACAAATCTTACAATTAATTATTCACTGATAATCACTGAGCCTGAGGCAAATAATTGTTTTAGTATAAATACACAGGTGATTATTTCAAAAAAGAAAAGAAAAGCATTTTACAACACGAAAAAGTTTTATTTCATCAAAAGCGTGCGAACGACTGGCAGCCATTTTGTTCGTCGAGGTGATTATCGGCTGATAATCTGAGATAGCAAACCAATCAGAGCGCACAATTTTGTATAATCACCTAAGTATTTATACTAATACTCAATAGTTCAAGGGCAAGTCAGGGCTTGTTTCATTGCAAGCAGCTCAATACATATACCAATATTTTTTCTATAAATTTACCCTTTAATCCCCAATAGTGTCTTTACACTCAGATTTTACTGTGGCCAACGCCAGACGATTTTACTTGTCACAGGGAGACCCCTCGGGGCTTAAAGGGTTAATAAAATTTATTTCAATTTAATCAATAGTTATCATTGGTAATAACCTTTAACTGTGATATTATAATAATTATTGTAACATTGTTAAAACAAAGATAAATTGTGATTAAGTTCTAGGGTATTCACAAGCAGTACCAGTGATGTTGATGGTGAAGAGGATGGAAATGCATACTTCAGTTCATATGCGCATTTTGGCATTCATGAGGAAATGTTAAAGGTCTGTCGCACTGGTATAAATATTGTTATTCCAGTGCATCATTTCAGTGGTTGTAGATTAAAAGGTATGATCTTGGCACAGTTACTCTCTTTACTACATTTTCTTGTTGGTGCATGAGCTAGAAAATTCAGCTCTCCCAAATGGAAGAGAATGCTTAGCTAAATACAATTCTCACAGCATTTTTTATAGGACATACAGTTTATTGTAGCACTCTTAACAGTTGAGAGTAAAGCCTTTACCTGGTTACTTTGTTTATTGCATTCATTTGTTGGTGAAGTTAAAATGTCAGCTACATCATTACAATTCTCACAATAGTATTTTTAAAACATAGGGCATTCACTTCATTGTAGTGTTCTTATCACTACAGCTGTTTCTGTCAACAGGACAAGACTAGGACAGAAAGCTACAGACAGTTCATATGCAATAACTCTGATGTTTTCAAGGATAAGGTAGTTGTATTATATTTTATGAGTGATATTTTTTTAGCCCATGTGATAAGATTTTTGTATGAATGCATGTTACTGCTTGAGGAATCAAAACTCAATACAGTAATTTACGAAAAGCCATGTTACCTGTGTAAATACTCAGTAATAGCATAAACTGTTACTAGGTGTTGTAAATTTTCAGATACAATACTTTTGTGTCTTATATATTGACAACCATAGAATGCATGTGTCCTTGAAGAGTCATTTTATGGCACAGTATAGTTACTGAAGTATTTAATGTTGGACTCTAGATCTAATGATCTGGACATGGTCTTCAGGAAGGTTCTTACACTGTAATACTAACTCAGGAATAAGGTCAAGCTACTGCTTAATATAATCCTGGATTAGTATCTGAGTCCCATTAGCAAACTGTTTGCAGCTTTTAACCCACGCAGACTTAACTGAATCTATCATCCACCATGTCAAAGAGCTACAACGGTTTGTTTCTAAAAGCACCTCTGAGTCAGTAATGTTGAGGTGACAGCTGGGAAATAACCACATCCTAAGGAAAAACACGGAACAGATGTCAATACTTTCAAGCCTTACTGAACTGGTCTGCATAAAAAAAAATTGAAGAAAAAGGCAGTTGCATTCTACATGCAGCAAAATTCATTCACGCTTTTCATCCTTGTCAGGCTTCCACACACTTTAGAAGTGTGAATTAAATCTGTGCAGTATAAGGATGCTGTCTGATTTTCTAGAATTCTTCTGTGTTGCGGAATGCCTTTTTTGTTGTGCATTATTTCTTTCTTTTTAGATTGTTCTAGACATTGGCTGTGGTACTGGAATACTGTCTATGTTCGCAGCTAAGGCCGGTGCCCGTCATGTAATAGGTGTTGACCAATCAGATATCATTTACCAGGCCATGGATATTGTAAGGTATTGACCTGCAACTCAGGATTGGCATATCATTATGATATTCTTTTTTCATGGTCCATGCTTTATTTTCTTTCTTCTTTTACAACCTTTCCTGAGCACCAATTGGTGAATAAAGTTTTCTTGTAAACTTAATGTATTTCTTCTTTAATCCTTTAAATACAGACTTCTTAAGCAATTTTAACCATGCAGAAGAGTTTAACTCACAATCAACTTGGGGTGTCAAATTTAATTTTGCTCACTTCCTTTTTGAAAATTTGGATTGGTTTTAAAGCATCTTGAATTTTCATGTTCCTACGGTAATTCAGAGCAAGGGGTCAGCAGTATCATCCGCTGTATACTGTTGACCTCGTGCATAATTCTTATTCAAATTTTTCTGTATTAAATAGTATCAAAGTGTTAATTTGTGTATTCATTGACTCATTGACTATATGTACTTAACTCATACCCTCTGATTCAGGGAAAATGGACTGGAAAATGTTGTCACATTAGTGAAAGGATTAGTAGAAGAAGTCAATTTACCAGTTGATAAGGTGAGTAATTCTGTGCATTGAGTTTCTTACAGTAATTGGTTTTGACAGCTGACTCCTATACCTTGTTGACACAAAGCTTAAACATGTTTAAATGCTGTTTAGTCAAACACGGTTTTACCGTTTAAAATTTTTTACTTTATAAAAGCTGCTTACTGACGTTGTCGAGTAAAAATTTGGTACAAATAGAAGGAACATGTTACAGTTTATTTGCATCCTGCGTAAAAGCCCTTGTTCCAGTGTTTGGTTACCAATTTTCAGACTTTAAGACCTGGTTTAACTAAACATATTTAGTCGGTGTGAATTTGGCATTAGTTTCATTCCATCTCGTGGATACTAACTAGTTCTGTTATTGGACATTGTTTTCCAGGTAGACGTCATAATATCCGAGTGGATGGTGAGTCACATTATGGATAGCAATGAAAGCCATTAGTTTTAGTGGCCGCATGTCTACTTTGAGAACTTTTGTTTTCCCTTCCAAAACGTAAAAGAAAAAAAGGGGCGGGGAGCGAGAAAATTAGCCCCTATTTTTCTCGCTAACCGCCCCCACCCCCTGCGGCTCCCGTTTTGCGCTGGTGTCTAGTTCTCTGGCGATTCTTTCCCCGCGTTCAACGATGGAAGAAAAATACGAAAAAACAGAGGGCTTTGAACAGTCTAGTATTGTTTTGTCTCCTTTATTTTCTTTGGTCCACGTCACTCGTGAACGTAACAGGTTTTTACACCGAGGATAAGCCTTCGTCTCTTTCTGTATAAGTTGTAACAGCCGCAATTGGGGTGGGTACAAAACGAAGACCCCTCCAAAATCGTCTTGAAATCACTTCCTAAAGGCTCACACATGATTCTCGACCGAAGCAGAAACAAGGAGCACTAACATTTGCGGTTATCAACGAATTTGACCGGGGTCTTCGTTTTGTACATAACCCACCAAATGTGCAAAACGAAGACCCCTTCAAAATCGTCTTGAAAGCAAAAACTTTCAACGTTTGCTGACGCGTATTCTTGATGCTCTTAATGTTTTTTTTGTGTGCCCAAATCACGGAGCGTTACTACATAAGGAGGCTAAATTGTTCTGCCTCTCAGGCACAACTTCAAGTGAGACGATCTTATTGGTTGGGAACTAAAATCATCTGGCTTTTGGTGTGGTGTGATCCAAACGTGTCTCATTTTGGTGATTTGGGCACACAAAAAAAACATTAAGAGCATCAAGAATACGCGTCAGCAAACGTTGAAAGTTTTTGCTTTCAAGACGATTTTGAAGGGGTCTTCGTTTTGTACATTTGGCAGGGTTATGTACAAAACGAAGACCCCGGTCAAATTCGCTGAAAACCGCATATTTTGTTGTTCCTTGTCTCGAGGATCATGTTTGAACCTTTTTCAAGCGATTTCAAGACGATTTTGAAGGGGTCTTCGTTTTTGGGTCTTCGGTCTTCGTTTTGTACCCACCCGCCGCAATTGTTCTTCCACAGTAACGTGTTTCAAAGATTTTTCATCAAGACCCCCTGCACACTAACAGTGTCACAATGTGTCACTCATCGGGGCTTTAAGTCAAAGTGTTTCTTAGTAGATTCCATCAGTGATATTCCTCGTCTTCCAGTTTGATTCATTGTACAGGTCTCGGTCCTTGTAGGGTTATTTTCTGTTGTTTGAGTCAATGCTGGACACAGTGCTGTTTGCAAGAGACAAATGGCTTAAACCAACTGGCTGTGGTGAGTGATTAATTTTTTAAATTCAAAGGTCTTTTTCTTACGAAACGTTTTCGCCGGAGTTTGGGAGTACTCAAAGGAAGCCATTAATGTAATAATTAGGAGAAGAACATTTGCGCTGCTTTTGAAATTCTTAAAGCAAATATAGATTAAAGTTGTGTTCATATTTAGTACACTGGAATCTGGTGTTCAGTTGTTCAATAAATGAATGCTAGACAACAGGGATTAACCGTTTCACTGCCAAGATCGATTATCAATTTTCCTGAGCAAGTTTTATACAGTTTCTTATGTTCTAGAGAGGAGCATTTGGCGGTTGATCGATTTAGCATCATGTTCTAAACGAGCCGGAATCTGGGTTCGACTTGTGACCGCAAAGACTCCTGGGATCGTTTGGAGAGGCAGCGAAAAATATGGCGGATAGGCACAGGCCACCCGCGAATCACGCTATCAAGGTTATTTTGGCTCAAGAAGATATACCTGGTGTTCTGAGTACTCGAGGCCTTCAAGTTGTGGACGCAGGCGTCATAGATGCTTGAGGCCTCATCAAAATGCGACTTAATATAGAATCTGAATCTTCACACCAGTTTGGCATTAAAACTGTGAAAATGTAAGCGTTATCTAATGAAAAATGCGCGCACGCTTTTTTTTTCATTCTTTTTTTCTTTAAATACAGTTCTAACAGTGCAATGTCCCGTGCTCCACTTTAAAACTCTTCCTGTTTAGAACACGTTTATCCCAACTTTCTGCAAACCAGTATAAGCAACTTTATCTATTTGCTTAATGAACGCTATAAACGGCTCATTACCCAGGCTACACGTGCTTTGTTGTGAGCGTCTTGATTTTCTTTACATTCAAATGACAAATCAAAATTCTTCTTTTTTTTACAGTGTACCCGGACCGCTGTACCATGAGCCTTGTTGCCTTGGGCAGCGGTCAGCAACGACAACAGAAACTCAGCTTCTGGGATGACGTATATGGTAAGAACCTGTGACAAAGTACCCGCGTACCTGTACTGTGGGGTGGTAGCTGTGCTCTTGCACTCGTCATGCGGCAAACCTATGCGCAACTTTTTATATATTACACTGTGACTCCTGACTGTGATGCATACTGATTCCTGCATAACCATTCCACGGTAACTGACAAAGATGGTGATATGCTGTCAGAACCAAGTATCCTTCATGATTTCACACAAGAGAAAATGAGGGAAGAGAACGTATCTTCCATACTGGGTTCTCTTACTATGATGAGGGGACAGAATCTATTTTTAGATCCGGAAACTATTTTAACTGACCAATAGCTGATGTCCTTCTCATCACGTGGTTGTAATTTCAATGCGCCAAGGGGAAACCGCGCCGCCATGGAACGAGATATAAATAGATTCTGCGCTAAAAAATAGATTCTGTTCCCTTATCATATCAGACGGGGTAATGTTCTCTTTCCTCATTTTCTCTTGTTTCACATTAGTAGAGTTTTTATCAGTTTTCTCTGTTATCATCTCTTAGGTTTTAAAATGACCTGTATGAAGAAGGCCGTTTGCAGAGAACCTTCAATAGAAATCGTCGATCCCAAAGACGAAATCTCTTCCCGTTGTGTATTTAAGGTAAAAAGCTGTTGTTTCAACAAGTGTACTTTCCTATGAAGCGTCTCGACAGAATTAGATTAGTACACGTTGTCTCTGATTCTGTTTCTTCAGTAACGTTGTGTATCCCCCTAGTTATTTTTGTTCAATATCTCTTCTATTGTGTATCGTATATTGTCCTTGCGTAGCTAGTAGACTGAGTAGGGTATGGGTCGTTGAATTTAATTTGTCCAAAATATAAAAGAGAACCAGAAGGTGCTAGGACTTTTCAAGTATCACTCACCAGGTTTTGGAATTCACTTCCCTATGAAATAAGAAGCAGCTGCAGCTCAGAAACTTTGAAGAAGTCTTTATAAAAGTATTTTTTAGATTTCTATAAAGATGTTCATCACTTTACTTTATCTTAGGCCATTTTTTTATACACTTATTTTATATTAATTCTTAGATATATCATATTTTGACTGTTCATAGGCTAGTTTTAATTACTTCATTGTGTTCATTTTTAATTTGTTTAGAGGGCCACGAGTTTATCAGAGTATTTTATACTGTCAAGTCCTATCGTCGAAAAATAAAGTTGATTATTATTATTATTATTATCATTATTATTATTATTATAAATGAAATAATCGTGGAAAATAGAGGCTGCCCATTTATTCCATACGTACTTTCATGATTCTCTTTCCGACGAATTGCATCTTATTTCCCTTACATGTATTCGCTAATTAAATTTTTTTTCTCAGGAATTGGATGTTATGAGCTGCGGACGAACTGACCTTCAATTCAAGTCACCGTTTGGCCTGGAAATTCTCAAAGACGATCAGTGTTCAGTAAGTCAACGTATCCCATGATCCTATACGTCTCAATGTTGGCGACATATACACAGTAAGTAAAACAGCTGCGTGCAATGTCTTTTTTCATTTTCCTTGTTCTCTTTAGGCACTTCTTGCGTATTTTGACATCTTCTTTGAGAAGAAGTGTAATCAAAAGGTAATTTTGTATTTTTTTCTAAATGCATCTTACCTTCCAGAAATATGTTACCCGCCTTAAGAATTTTCAGTGAGAATTCAGAATTTAGTTAGAATTTCAGTGTAGGTTTCATTTCAGTGTTGTTTTACGTAGAAGGTAGTTTCCAAAGCGTTCGTGTGCATTTGACTGATTGCAAGTTCATCTCCTGTTCTCCACTTTAGAAAGTCGATTTAAGACAATTTTCCAGGCGTACAGTTTGACCCGCTTTAAAAGATCACATCAGTATACTTGTAATTTGCCTTGTTTCAAATATTCCGGAACATAAGATAGCCTCACGAATTCTTCCAATGGCTTCATTTGACACGCGTGTAGAAGACTGCAGTAAAGTTCTACTTTTATGGAGAGTGACGTCGTACGATACACTCACGTGTCTGTCTCTGTAGGTTGCTTTCAGCACCAGTCCCTCTGATCCACCAACACACTGGAAGCAAACAGTGTTATTCTTGGAGCAACCAATCATGGTCAAGAAAGGTAAATATAAAAACGTTATGGGGAGGAGAGGGCAGGGGAGTGAGATTGTGAATTTTGTGGTTGAAGTTAAATGGCGTCTCGTGGTAGAATGTGTGTCCTCTCCGCTTGAGAGGGGAAATCAGGAAAGTTCCGTTCACATTCCCGTTCTATCGCATGTTCGTGTAACTCTTGATGTACAAACCAGCTCAACGTGCGAGATATCTTAGAATCACCTAGCTATGCCTTAAAAACCAACAAAATTGTAATATTGCTATCATAGAAAAGCTTTCCGGGTCTGGTAAGTTATTTTTCCTTTCGATTAACATGCGCATGATTCCCCCAGCGGGGATCGGGTTCGTATAGATTTTCTGTTCTGCCATATCTACGCTATCCCCCCATGATTCATCCAATTAATTTAACCTTTTTCCTTTGTTCAACTTTCTTGATCAAATGATCATCTGCCATTCATTGTAAACAGACACTGCAAGTATTATTAAAGACATTGTTTAATATTTATTTGGATGCCACAACAATATAATATGGCGCTCAGACGTCTTCCCTTTCATGACTGAGTAGGAACGGGAATATTTTCAATGAAGAAAAGAATAAAATGTGTTTTTAAGGTAGGTCTCACTTATAGGACAATTTCAAAGTACTATCGATGAGTATTTTTACACCGCAATAAATTGCATTCACCTTTTAGGTTACATCAAATTGATGCCTTATCCCAAAGGAGAAAGTAAGAGAAAAATTGCCTCTCTAAAATGAAAAGCAGAATTTAGTCCAAGACTAACATTATTTGTGCGTTCCTAGTTTCATACCGCAGTATCCGGTAAATTCGATATACCGTGCCAGTGAAAAGTACCCCGCAGTAATTCTGTGCAGCATCGTACTATATTGAAAATTTGTTTGTTTCTCTTTAAGATTAATTAATTCATTACCTACTCCTTAACCTCGACAGATCAAATGCTTCGTGGGTACTTATCGTGTAAGAAGAATTTGAAGGATCCTCGATCTCTGGACATAACGATAGAAATCGTCAACCAAGAGACAGAGAAAGAGTTTTATCGTCAGACGTACTTCTTACAATGACTGTTTGCATCAGTACTCGACCCTAATCTCGGTTTAAAGACAAAATATATAACGCTTTGTACAGAAAGTGTCTCTGCAATACCTCAGTTGATCTCATCTATTCTTTTTGTAATAATTCGTTACGTGTTCGGCGTCTGCTCCAGACCAACTCATTTCGTGATCCGCTGTCGTCGAAATTTTCGCCTTCACTTCCGTCCTCGTCCTCACTAAAAGAACTCGACTTTCCCGTTTGTAACTTCTCTAGGGGTTTCACTTTGCTCTTCTTTCTTGAAGAGATGTCCTTGGCTTTGATTTCAGTTTCTTCATCTTTCCAGTTTGCTTTCAGTCTAATCTGTCCGTTCCAATTTGCCTCCACGTGCAGTACCTTATGTGGACTCGTTCGATGCTTTTGGTTTGTGCTGTGTGCAACTGGCATGTTGCCTGTTGGTGTTATGTTTTGTTTGCTACCTCGGTCACTTAGAGTTTTTTCCTTGTGACCGTGTGCCGTGTTTTTGTTTAGTTTATCTTGTGGATGTTTGCGACTATCTTTGTAGTGAGTTGTTTGCTTTGTGTCAGTTCTTGTCCTCTTCTCACTCCTGTGTGAATTTTTCGCTTGGTGTTCTGGTGACCCGAGCATGCGCGTCCCGTTCCCTTGAACCACGTCCTTCGACAAAGGTGCACTGTTGTTGACAGTTGGAATTTGACTTTTCTTTGCCGCATTTTCTGTGACAACGAATTGGACAAAGTGACGTTTGTTGGACTGCAAGTCCGATGCCAGGAAGTTCTTCTTCGCTGCCTGAATCCGCTTTCTCGCGGTTTGATTTTTCTTATGAAATGAATGTGATGATTTTGTTCGGCTGTTTGTTCTTACCCGATGTTTCTTCTCCTTGTCCGCAATGGGAATAAATGACGGCAAATCATGGGTTGTGTTTTCATTTACATCTCGAACTTCGGTAATTTTCTGCGCCGCATAACGCAGGGATCCTTGGTCTCCAGAAGTCGTACTATTGGTCTTTTTAAATGAAGCTGAGCTTCCATTAAACTTGCCAGGGTCTTTTTGCCCTTTCACTACTGTATCTCCGTTTTTGGTAGTGCTGATACCAGACGTACTTGCGTGAAAATGTCTAGCGTCTGCCTCCAGTAAAACACCAGAGCTTGAGTCACTCTTTGGTGACTTACTGCGGTCTCCAGTTTTTTGTTTCACGTCTTTGTTATTCCCTTTTTTGCTCCAGTTCTTAAAAGTTGGACTCTTTACCTTTAGGCTTTTTAATCCAGGATCTGAATTTGCTGTTGGCTTCGTGCTGGCCAAATTCACTTCCAAGCTTTTAACAGCAGTCAGAGGTTTCATTGCATTTAGTTTAGTCTTATTTGTTTGTTCAGCAATTATTTTATTCGCGATTTTTTTCACGATATCAGGTGTCATGTCTTCAAGGATTTTTCTCAGCTGACTGTGATTTGGCATGGCTTTTGGCTTTGTTGTAGTGTTCTTGACTATCTTGAGCGGCTGTTGCTTCCACTTGGACAACATAAGCAAGATTTTTTTAAGTTGACTGAAATTCTCTAACGGCGGATACTTGTTCAACTTACCCTTGTTAAGGGACGGCTGCCATATTTTCATTGGCTTCTGTTTTGAAGTTTTATATTTGTTTTTAGCCACTTGTGGAGTCATCTTTGAAAGGGGAGCGGTTTTAGTGAAGGGTGAAGGCTTCCTATCCATTGTTGTCTTTGGATGGTACTGATAAGGAGTATTTTGTTTGAATGTGATGGCCTGCTTTCTTGGACCTAGCAGTGTGTAAGAAAGAAACAGTCTAGTTACTGGAACATTTTAAAAGTATTTTTTAACGTTGGACAAAAGGACGTGTAACTCCATAAAAATGAATGAGTACCATGATCACCAGCACAAGCTGGACGACTCTTATCTCCCTTCGCAACTATAAATACGCTTCATGTAATAAAATTTGCAAAAGGCCAAAACATTCTTTGCGGGGCATAATCCATTCAGGACAAGGGGCAGTAATGTTTTAGAAACATAGGAGTCCATTAACCCGAGTGCTGGGATAACAACCATAAAACGTTACTTAGAGAAACGTTTCACAGACAAAGAGCTGCTCTTGGTTAGAACTCTGTTTCGCACAAACTTGGTTACTTGCAGCCAGCCAACGTGTGATGAGTTATTCAAACTATTATAACAATGAATTAAACGACCTGTAAGACAGGTATCATGTAAACGGTCTCTCAGTATTATTGCCTAAAACTCAGGGGACCAGATCTAGATTCAAGAAAAACTGGATTCATGCTGCATAAGTTCATTAATCGATTCCTACCGTATTTCTCCGTGTATGGAATGGCTTGACCAACACCTAAAAGAATGATCGTAAAAACAGTTTCTCTTAACTCATTGGCGGTAAGCGTTTTGTATCGCATGCATAGTAATCAGTTATAATATCGACATTCCAGCTCAGCATTAAGAGAGAGAATGCGCCACAGACTACCCAGTGTTGTCAGGAAGGAACCCAATAGAATTAGAGGAAAACGGGACAGTCGTGCGACTGCCCGTGACAGGACTCCGTTGTAGGACTAAGATAAAATTACATTCTTCTATTTTACGTGAAGTCAATTTATTGGATTTTTACCTGTGTAAAATACCGAATTCTTCATTCGTCCTCCGCATATCTCGTGATAGTTCCCAGTACAGCGCATTGTACATCGGTCATTTCTTAGCCTGCCATATCGACTGTACGTATTACCACAGTAACACTGAGTGGAGAGCTGGACACCAGCCACGGAGAAGCCTGAACGACGACATTTTAAAATGCAGGCCTCTATAGTCAGTGGTCTCACGTCCACAGCTGTCTCAAGATCACGTGCCTCGGAGTCCTGGAAACAGCCAAGGTATCTAAAGGCAGTGGGGGCTTAGATATCAAACGGGAACATGTAAGAGGGTTGAGTAGTGAATTCACCAGTTCATTTACGTTTTACGCTTAAATATACTTAATAAGGGATATGAAGGGATATAAAGATATACCGCCGACCGGTTAGCTCAGTTGGTAGAGCACGGGACAATCGTGCGGGAGGTCGTTGGTTCGACCCCCGGCCGGACCATCACTCATGGTCTTTAAATAACTGAGGAGAAAGTGCTGCCTTTGCAATGACATCTGTAAATGGATAGCGCCAGTAGAAAGATCTGTCAATCCATGATACGATACGTAACTCAAACAAAGGTTTAGTAACGAGGTATATCACAAATCATAACACGAGGAAAAGACAACCGAGAGATCCTGGAGCGTGCCTTATGGAGAGGTATCGCTGACCGGTACTGGCGCGACCACTTTCTTTTTGTCTCCTTCTTGGTATATAAAATGGCAAACTTAACGGCAAGCAAAGTTATAATTAACTTTAGTTGTGTCACATGGTCCCTATAATTTGTGACAAACGTGCCGGGCGACTGCGCCCACGGATGGGCCTACTGGGTTGTGGCACAGCATCAGAGTCGTTATCACTATCTAGGGGGGCGTCGTCTGAATCAGGGCAAGGTGGCCGGTTGGAAGGCGCTTCTGGGCTGGCAGGAGGGTGGTCTTGTCCTGAACAGGAGGAGTAGAGATCACACTCGGTATCACCGGTGGGACTGGGGGCGCTGGACGCTTTGGCAGGGTTTTGTCAGCGGAGGAGTCCGCATCGTCAATGAAGGCAGAAGGTCTGAGGTTTGTAAGTTCAGACGGGACCCAGTAACAGTCAGACGTCTTGATTCTGTAAGAAGTGTTACGGAATTGGGTGGCAACTCGTTTTCTAACGTTGCAAAATGTTCCTGTTACTTCTACAACTAAGTAGTGATCGCGGGCTCTTGTTGCGCTAAGAGTTAGACTAAGTCGCCAACTGAGATCCGTTGGGCCTGGGGCGGGTCTTGGCAATGGGTGCCTTTGACTTCATGCGGTGGGGATGATTCGTCAGCCGATGTTCGTGCTGTCTTGTTATAATGTCTCTGTCATCAAGAGGGAGCTGTTCATTGGATAAACTAGTCTCGTTAACGTCACCGATCTCTAGAAATTCTGGAACAATGTAAGTATCTGGGCAACTGTGCACCTACCCCTCAAAGAAGGAGTAGAGGAGTGCTTGATAGTGGCCTTGCTTGATAGTGGCCTTGCTTGATAGTGCTGTGTTGTCATCGGAGGTTTCTGCTGTGAAAACAGGGCGCACCTGGCGGAAGTGTTCATTCCCTTTAAGGAACTGTGGTTGGGATGAGAGGTTAGTGATGCGAATCTTTCCGGCAGCGCTGGAGACCGTGTCTAGGATGGACCATAGTTGTGATGCTGTTCGCTTTTTTATGCTGAGTGCCTCCATTCGAGGCTCTAGGGCATGCTCAGAGTCCGGAGGGGAGTCAGCTGGTAGCTCAACCTCAATAAACTCTCCAGGCCAAATGGTTGTGGAAGTGGGAGGGGGACCGGAGCACTAATGCACGGCATGCCGCGGAACTAACCGTAGTGAGATACAGAGACCCGTAGCTATAAATGGCATCATCGCCGATGATCACTTGGCGTTTTGCGGGGCCGACTGAGATATTTGCCGCCATAAATGGGGTGTTCGCCAGGACATTAACATCCAGGTTCGTCACAACGAGGCCTTCAAAGGTGAACTCTTGACCTGCGCGGGTAAATGTGTGGCGAGTCTCACAAAAGGAAGAAACATCCGCTTGGTGGACCGACTAGGAGCACAGCTGGGAGTCACGCTGTGGGCCATGTTACCGGTAACACCGTTGTCAATAGTAATACGTACAGAATTTTGTGAGGGGAATACGTCCAAGTAAGGTGATTGGAGTATGTGTAGACTTTTATGTCATCTGGGATAAGGACAATAAAGCCGTCTCGTAGGTCTTGTTCGTTAGAGCTTCGTGGGATGTTAAAGAACCCACACACTGTTTGCGAAGAGTAGGGAGACGTAATTCCCGGTGTTGTGGTGTGGTTGGCTCTTGTATATGTAATTTCGTATGTCTTCCGTAATGATTATGTAATGGTGCATTTGTTTGTATATATAGAATTTACGTCTTATAAATTATATTATATTATAACTTTGCAAGGGGCGCAAAAACAAGAAGGTTCATCCACCTCACGAACTGCTAAGAGAAGTTTACAATTTGCTTTAATTGAAACTGGCAGTGAACATACCAGGAGCGGATGCTTGGAGAATTCCTTGATAAAGACCCCAGTTGACTTTCTTCAACAAACCTTTTAAAAATATTGTAAAGTATACTATTAATGCGTGTTGTTTTACTGAGATGATTAAACCGTTTAATTTTACTGCTTGTTTTTTGACCTGTGCGCTGAAGATACTGATTTGTTGGCTAATTAGTGTATGAAGCTGAACATTAAGCATGAGACAGAAGAGACAGTTAAAATGCAAGGTATAAAAGCCTGTGTTTGTCGACATTTGAGTTTACAAAATGCGTTAATTCATCTCCAGTGATTGCTATAGCTTTTTAAAAGAAATGATCGAGAAAGACAAATTGAGGATGCAAAATTTGGTGCTGTTCTATCCGATATCCAATTACTTCGTCACAGCAGTGCTTCATTTACTTTGCTTTTTGCAAACGCACTTACTAGTTTGCTAAGGCTAAGTCACTGACCACTTATCTAGCTCGGCTCTAGAATCTAATCTTGTGAAAATCACTATTCTTCTCCGAATCTTAATATGTAGTCATAAGATTAAAATGAGCAATCTATAATTACAAATGTTTCAAAGTTAAATACATCTTACTCATTAATTTAGCGTGTTCCTCGGGGGAGGGTCGCACAGCCGGTCTCCTTTGATAGACATTGTTGTAACCTACAAAAACAAGAAAATAAATACTGAAAATAGACTCATGACTAATTAAACGGGTTAAAGGCATCAAGCCGATATTTATTGGTATTAATGTTAATGTTAATTTATCTTAAGTTCAATCAGCCATCGCTCTCTTACAACTGAAGTTTCATTGGTCAAAGTAAGCTACAACGAACTTTTTTCCCACAATTACTTAATACGTTTGTAGAATATTCCCAAAGCATACCGTTATTGGGGTTATTAGCAGAGGCTGTTTGATAGTTGTAGTTTCTGTAGCTGTTGTAATTGTATGGATAAGGCCATTCAGAGGTTTGTTTTCGCTGGAGTCCATAGTTCGAGGCTAAAAAAATCAGAAGAAAATCCAATCAATCTCGATAATATAATACAATCAGTCACAATACAATGATTTTATGGCTACAATAGTACGCGCGCTCTGATTGGCTGCTGAGCGGGCAAGACTTTTTTGTAATGACCGGGCATTGTGAAAATTTTTCAAAATTTTTTTTTCCTTTAATAAAGACAAAAGTTGTCTCATTTTCAAAGAAACTGTTTCTTCTGCCAGTTCTGGTTTCGATCGCATGATCAGGTGTGTTTCGGTTCAGTGAACTCGACCTCGCGCGCAAGCGGATATTGAGAAACTGGACAATTTGCCGGGTATTAGATTGCTAGGTCATATTTGGTTATTCAAAGTCTCTTCCCTTGATGGTTTGATATTGCTCCCCGAACAAAACTATTATTACTTGAACGAATCACGTAAACCAGGAGTGGTATAGAAATCTGTCGCGCGTGTTTTTCCTAATCGCTTGTTTAACAGTTTTCATGATTTTTACAACGGGATGAGAAAAATTGAAACAGCTATTAATGACAGTTGAGGCAAATAACTTGGGGTGTTCTGTGATCCCATTGGTAAGTAACCAATAAGAATAAGTGGACGCGCAGAAAAATTGGTTTATGAAACGACTCGATAATGTATTAAATTTGTACCTCTGTAGGACAAGCCGACTGACGTTTAAGGCGTTACACCTTTAGTAGTATGTTACAGTAAAAATAAGTTGATTTTAATTTTTAATTTTATTTTATGAGGCGATTTTAATTTTTATTTCATAAGTTGACTTTAATTTTTATTTTATGAAATGGTTTTAATTTTTTATCAAGGTTTTATGAAAAGTTTGCAAAAATAAAAAAAATAATTTATGGTCTAAAGATTTAAAAATAATTATTAAAATATGGAACAAGTAAATATAGACCAATTAAAAGATAGAGAATTGAAGGAAATTTTAAGCGAATTGAAACCACCTAAATGGTATAATATGCGTAAACCGCAAAAAATCGAAGCATTTAGACAAATGGGTATTATTACACTTGAAGATTTGAGAAATTATCGGCAAAGACTTCTTGATAATAGACCACAAACTCCAGAGGCTCCAAACCCAAGACAGAGAATATCAACACCACCACCAAGATCACAATATGCAGAACTAAATTTTGTTGATGATGATCTACAAGCACCGGAACCAGAAGATGAAGAATGGGAAACAATTAAGAATAATACAAAATCTCGTAATAACCAAAAAAAGTATCATCGAGAAAAAAGTCAAGAAAGAAACACGAAACAAACAAAACGTGAAACTGAACTTCCATCCCGCAGAAAAAATATTCCTACGCCCCAAGCACAACAACCATATTATCAACAACCATATTATCACCCCCAATATTATCAACAACCATATTATCAACCACAATATTACCAACAACCATATTATCACCCCCAATATTATCAACAACCATATTATCAACCACAACCATATTATCACCCCCAATATTATCAACAACCATACTATCAACCACAATCATATTATCAACAACAAGAACAAATACAACAACAACAAGAACAAATACAAAAACAACAAGAACAAATACAAAAACAACAAGAACAAGAAAAAATACTGAAAGAACAAATACAAAACCAACAAGAACAAATACAAAAAATACAAAAACAACAAGAACAAATACAAAAAATACAAAAACAACAAGAACAAATACAAAAACAACAAGAACAAACACAACAACCTAAAAAATCTAATACAGAAGGTGTTGGAGATTATGAGAAGGAGGGTGCTAGACCTAAAGAACCAAAACTACAACCACCTCCCACTTCAAAAAAACCTGAAAGAGAGGAAGACGCAATTATAGAAAGGGATTATGAGAAGGAAGGTGCTAAAACTAAAACAAAAAATGAAGGGGATAATGCGGGGGAGGGAAATAAAGCCAAAAAAACTAAAAGAAAAAGAACAACAACCCTTAGAATATTTCCAATAAGACCTCCTGAACATGGAGACAATCTTCAAAATATCACCGAAAGAAATGAAACTATTTTTCAAATTAGAAGAGATCTAGATAATGACTTATCTGAAATTATTTATAATCATTTGGAACCGCACATAGAAATGCGTTCAAGAATTATTATCAGTTTTGGAGCTTTGATTCATAGAGGGAATGGAGAAATAATTGATTACCCCCATACATTTAGGACTGAAGGGTCTTTTACAATGCTTTCAGAAATAAAAGATTATATTGAGAGGTGTGAGGGAGAAAGATTGAGTAAGGAGGGTATTGCTTGGGGTAGAGCATACTTTCCACCATCAAAAACCATTGATAAACAAGGTGTTCATGAAGGGAGAGTTGAATTTACAGAGGTAAAAGTAAAAGTTATTCACAGTGACGAGCCTCTAATTGGGTGTGGAAAATTACCAGATTATTTACATAATAAAAAGTGTCTTTATGCCGTCGATGGTAAGGATGATAATATGTGTTTTTGGCGGTGTCGGGCTATTCAATTAAACATTATTGCTGGTAAAAAATAGACATAGAAAAATTAGCTCTGAAATTAGCCCGAGATTTTTATAATAACCAAAAATTGAAAGCTTCAGAAGTTAGCGCGACAAATCTTGTTGATTTTGAGAAAATTGCAAAAATGTTTTCTATTAACATTCGACTTTACGAACAAAAAGAAAAAGAAAACGATGAAATTTGGAAACTAGTTTTTGGTAAAGGACAGTTCAAAGATAATTTACCTTGTCTAGATCTGGGACTTCATGAGGGTCACTGTTTTTTTATAAAAGATATAGAGCTGCTATCCAAAAAATGGGAATGTTCAGGATGTAAACAAATATTTAACAGGCATGGTAATTATCATGATCATGTAAGAAAAAACAGATGTAAAGGAGGAAAAACAGAAGTAATATGTACCGGCGAAAAGATAAATTTTATCCCCGGCAGCGCTGAAAAAGTTTTTTATGGTGGTAATAAACAATTTAGCTATAAAGCTTGTAAGTGGATAGAAGAACAATCTAAGATTATAGGTAAACATATCCATCACGCTTTATGTGGTCATGGTGGTGAAAGGTGTGTTAAGGATAGAAATGGAAAAGAGCTTTTTTTGGTGGATGGATACGAACCAGAGACTAATACTGTTTTTGAATTTCATGGATGTAAGTGGCACGGTTGCCCGTGTTCAAGCGACGACAAAATTAAATATAATGAAACTATACAAAGAGAAAAGATAATCAAAGATTTGGGGTATAATTTTGAATCAGTTTGGGAGTGTGAAAACCCTAAATTAAGTGATACATGGTTTGAGAAGAAATTTATCCCTTACCCAGATTTTATTGTTTATGATTTTGAGTCAATATTACAAAAAGAATATCAACAGATTACTGATGATTTATCTTTTAACCAAATACATATCCCAGTTAGCGTTGGAATCCATGATACTTATGAAAAAGAACCCACATGTATTATAAATTCAAGCCCTGATGAGCTTGTAAAAGAATTTGTTGAAAATTTAGAAAAGAGAAGAAAAAAGATTGTTGAAAAGGTTAAAAAAGAATATACACTACCCGACCAAGATTCTATACCAAAGAAAGTTTTAGAGGAGTATGAAAAATGGTGTAACCAAGTTCCTGTTTTAGGGTTCAATAGTGGAAAGTATGATATCAATGCGATTAAAAGATATTTTGTAAAACACATGACAAACCAAACCAAAGATATTTTTGTTGCAAAAAATGGTAATAAGCATGTGTTTTTAACAACACCAAAATTTAAATTCTTGGATGTAATGTCGTACTTAGCACCCGGACTTTCTTTTGATAAGTGGTGTAAAGCAAACAATTGTGAAGCCAAAAAACTTTTTCTTGATTATGAGAATTTGGATAGTTATGAAAAACTTTCTCACGTGGGTCCTGTGAAATATGAAGACTTTTATTCAAGCTTACACAAGAAAATAACAATATCACCCGAAGAATATGAAGAATATAAGATGGAATATAAAAAGAGGGGCTGTGTCACCCAGAAGGATTGGTTAAGAGAGTATAACCTAAACGACGTTATCCCTTTCAAAGAAGCTTTAGAAAAAACACGGGCGATGTATTATCCAGACAAAATAGATATATTAAAAGATGCCGTATCCATCCCGGGGGTCTCAATGATGTACGTTCTAAATAAATATCAAAAAATGAAAAAGAAAGGTGATCCTGAATTATTCGCTCCTGGGAAATACTGTGTTCATAGATGTAGTAAAATTTGTAATAAAGTGTTTTGTAAAAAATGCCACCAGATAATGAACAATTGTAAAACATGCGACAAAAATAAGATTTATAAACTATTGAAAACGGGTATGGTTGGTGGTCCTAGTATTGTGTTCATGCGATATGCAGAGTTAGGTAAAACAAAGATTAGATCCCATAAATATAAATTTCCAAAAAATTGTGTACGAATTGTTGGTTATGATGCAAATGGGTTATATCTTTTCGCGGCGGGTCAAAAAATGCCATGCGGTAAAGAGGAATGTATTGAGGTTGAAAATCCAACAGATCCTGAATTTATTAAGAAGATTTGTAAAGATATTCTTGGTGGTAAGCTTTTTGGATTTTGTCAAGTTGATATAAATGTACCTGAAAACCTAAAAGAAAAGTTTGAAGAGTTCTCACCGCTATTTGTTGTAGATAGTGTTCCTGAAGATTTGGTACCTGAACATATGAAAGAATATCAAAAAGCTACAGGGAGAAAACACCTAAAAGATAATAAAAAATTACTAGGGGTTACAAAGGCAAAAAAGATACTTTTATATACAGAATTACTTGAATGGTATCTTAATCACGGATTGGAGATTACAGCCATTCACAATATTTTGAAGTATGAACCCGGAACACCATTTGAATGGTTCCCAAAAGAGGTGAGCGATGCAAGAAGGGATGGTGATATTGAGGATATGGTGAAAGCGTTAAGTATATCTTTAAATAAAAAGGAGAAAGATAATATAGAAAATATTATTAATGAATTAAAACAATTTCCTGATGTAGCACCATTTATTGAAGAGCATATTCCGAATGGGGCCGGCTACGCCGATGAAGACATTAAAGTATTAGTTGAAAAATTAAGACCAAAGTATAAAGGCTGTAAAGCATTGGCTGATACTTACAAATTAAAAGGAAATTCATTCTACGGTAAAATGATAGAAGATAAAGAAAAACACAAAAACACAAAGTATACTCAGGATGAGTGTGAGGTTGAAAAAGACTTAAGATCCCCATTCTTTGAAGATCTTACAGAAATAAATGAAACATATGAAATAATAAAACGAAAGGAAAAAATAAAAATAGACCGCCCCTATCAATGCGGTATCGCGGTATATCAGCTAGCAAAGCTTCGCATGTTGGAATTTTATTACGATTTTCTTGATAAATATGTAGATAGAGGGGATTTTGAGTTGATACAAATGGATACAGATTCTATGTACATGGCAATTTCGGGTGAAAAAATAGATAATATTATAAAACCTGAAATGAAAAAAGAATACTTTAATGGAGGAAAAGAAAAATTCCTATCAACATCTAAATACCACGACAAGACCCCGGGGCTGTTCAAGTTGGAGTTTGATGGTATTAGAATGATTGCACTTTCATCAAAATGTTATTATGCAGAGGATGAGAATGGAAAAGTAAAGTATAGTTGTAAAGGTACAATTCATAGACAAAACGAAATGAACTGGGATAGGTACATGTCAGCTTTGAATGGATCAATTGATATGGCACAAAACACAGGATTCAGAGTCAATGACAACCAAATTGTGACATATTCTCAAATTAAAAAGGGATTGAACGCATATTATGATAAAAGAATAGTTGATGAGGATGGAATTCACACATACACCATTCGTTAACTCATTTCAAAACAGAATCAGGAGGTAACTCAGTATCATCTGGGACAACTTGAAGCTCCTCCCTTACAAAGCCACGTCTAGGCCCATCAATTAAATAATATAAAACTGGTTGATTAGGTGAAATCACACTTCTAGAAATATCATAAACCTGAATAACTCCATATAGGATCAGTAGCTCGTCTTCTTTCACCACCCTCAAGTTCACCTGGAGATAATAAATATCTAACTTTTACACTAGGAGGTAACCTAACCTCATCAAGACCTACAACTCGTCTAGTTCCTCCTGGTAGTCGGTAGATTTTAGGTTCAATATCAACCTCTTTCATTTTTATAGCTTTATCAGGTTCTTTACCGGTTATTCTTGTTTTTGTGTTATTCAAAGTTTTCAAAATGTGTGGTAATCGTTTCACCCATACTCTAGACCTTTCATCGTTGAGCATTTCTTGTGCATATTGATGACTAAATAATCGTTCTCCTAATATTTTGTTTGCGTTTTCTACAAATGCCTGAGCTCTATGATTTCCAGCTTCACTTATCTGTATTTTAACATTATGGTAATTCATAAGTTTTGCAACTTCACCCATAAATTCTTTTCCAGGATCAACCATTAATATTTTAGGATATTTCATTTTTCTGGAATATATTTTTCTAAAAGCTTCAGATATCTCTCGACTTTCTTTTGAGGTTAATGGTTCTGCATCTTTATATCTTGAGGCTACATCAACCACAACTAATGCGTATTTATATGTTTTTCTTCCAACTCTATCATGCGGTAAAAATAATAAATCTGCTTGGTGAATCTGATTAGGTTTATCTACAGTCCAGTGTGGTCTAGGTATATATTTAGGCGGGGGTAGATATATTTGCCATATTGCCTGTTTCTGAAGCCATTGTTTTGCTACATATTCACTTACTTTTGTGTTTTCAGCTAATTTAGGAATTGCAGAATATCCTTTCCAATACCCTTCAGTTGAATAATATATCCCACTAAATTTTTTTGACAAGTCGGAACTCATTTAAAGATTAACCAAAGTATCTTATGAATCAATATGACGTCTGAAAAAATTAACCCAAACAGAATTCCTAGAGAGCCGTTTGGTTTGAAAGCAGAATCAACAATGAATCGAATTACTCTCAACCCATCCTCCGCTAGCCCAGGAGAGACATTATATATAAATATTCCAAAACTTTCTGAGAATTTGGTATTTGTGCCTGGAAGTGTATCTCTACTATTTAACTTGGATGTTGGAGGACACGCTAATAACACCCTGGTGAATAATGTAGGTAGTAATCTTGTATCTAGACTTAGGGTTCTTTTTGGCGGTGAAACATTACAGGATACTCAAAGATATGATCTATTTCAAACTTATCATGACTTATTCTTAACAGATGAAGAACGTGAAGATCGATTAAAACAAGGTATTTCTTCTGAAAATATGAGGAAACTCAGGACAAATGCAGGTGATAAGAAAACACAAGATGTTAAGGAAGAGGCCCTTTCAAAAGTACATAACACCAAGTATCGTATACCACTAAACCACCCCATTCTAAATGATCATGGAGTTTTCTATCCAAAAGCACTAGATAACCATCTAATCTTTGAGATTACACTTGCTCCAATTAATGATATTGTTGTTTATTCTGACACTACTAAAACTCCAACATATTCAATCAAAAACCTTGAGTTAGAATATTCTTCTATTTCAAGTGAATACTTGGCTCGCGAGGCACAAGCAGCTTATCAGGTTGGTAAAGGATTCTTTTATGAAAATGTCACTCTACACAAAACTTTTACCTTTTCTATAGGTGGTGATGGTGTTATAAATCAGCATATTAATCTACCTAGAAGATCAATAACGGGGATATTATGTTTGTTTACATTACCAATCGCAGCAGGAGCACGTAACTCTGAGAATTTTTACAATCCAGGTATAACCTCGATTAATATAGATGTTGATGGCGTGCCAAATCGTTTATACTCTAAGGGAATGATACCATCTGATCTCTGGGAGTCGGTAAAGAAACGATTCGGGAGAGAAGTTGGTTTCTCCCGCTGGGCGGTAAAGGAAAAGGATTTTTATGCTGATAAGTTTGCATTATGGGTTGATATGAGAACTCACCCTGATAATGGTATTTATGGAGGAGGTCTAGCCTTAAACAATAAACAAGATGGCGTAAAACTAGAAATTAAAAGAAAACAAAGTGGCTCTGGCACTATAACCTGCCATATGTTTGTTGTGGCTGATGCAATGCTGGAGATTATGAATTCAGGTTTGCGTTCCATTAAGTACTGAAGAATATAAAACCTTTTAGTTATGATACAAGTCTAAAGACCAACGCACGTTGAAAAAATCATGGAAGAACTACGAGAAAAATTACCATTCCATTGTATCATAACTGGACCAACAAATTGTGGAAAAACAAAGTATCTCATTGAACAGCTTCGAGGCCCATTCCTAAAAATTTTTGATTACATTGTTTTAATATGTCCAACTTATTCTAAAAATAAAACCTATCATAATTTTGCAAATAAAGATAAACGTTTCTATGTATTATCACCTGTTGCAAGTAACATTGATGAGATTAATGAATTGTTAACTGATTGTCAAACTTTATTTTCTGGAACAAATACATTATTAATTTTAGATGATTGTGCTGTTTCGAATGATCTTAAGAAACGATCTAATAAGTTTATTGATTTAGCATTCTCTGGAAGGCATCATGGATTATCAGTTTGGGTTCTCACCCAGCAATTAACATCAATTGCAAAACCATTCCGTGAAAATGTATCTTGTGTTGTTACTTTCCATAATCCATCACAAAAAGGCATGAAGATGTTTTTTCGAAGATTATGGTGGTGATTTGGATTATGAATTATGTAAAAAATTTGTACAGTTATTAAAAACTGAAAAATATTCTAGACTTTGTTTATCTTTACGCCACCCATTTAATTGTTATTTAGAGATCCCTGAAGTTATAAATTTAAAGACCTGACCGTAGGAAAGAAAATTAAAAAAAGATGACTGAAGATAATAGAAACAATGATATCCCGAAGAGGGCCGGCTACGCCGATTTTGAAGATGAAGATGACTATAATTATGAAACATGTCAAGAGGAGTTGGAAAAGTTAATTGATCGAGAACTTATAAAATTTGTAGGTTTATTAGGGTTGATTGGATTTCAGAGCTATCTTTTAATACTATATTATCATCTCATTCAGTGATTTAAGTAAAGCCGTTTTAAAAGAATCTATGTTTTATTACAAATTAAAATATGACAGAAGTTGAAGATTATATTGAAGAAGAAAAGACTGGAGGAAAGACTGAGGTAAAAGATAATGAAATTGAAATAAAACAAGAATCACTTGCCATTCTAGCAGCTCTTGGAACCACAAAGGAATATTTAGGTGTTGATATGAGTCTAGGTGATATAAAAAAATTATCGGAAAAAGACATTGAAAAATATTATAATCGATACCAGGCAGTATTAGGGAAGAAAATTAATGGTGGGTTAGTAGATTCGTCTCTCCAATTAGTTTCACAAGTCATTTCTTATGTAGTTCCAGTTGATGATATAGAAGCTCTTTGTGATGATTTGAAGAATGATGATTTGGTTAATCGTGAACTAGCAAACATTGTAGGTCTATTAGCCTTAAAAGTGGGGAGATTGACAGCACTTGCTAGCGGGCTATTTCAGGTTTTTAAACACATAAAATTCAATAAAATTAAACAATTTACAAGTACAACTGAGAATAAAATACAAGAGGTTTCGAATACAACTGAGCAGCCTTCTGATGGGTATGATACTGTCCACTAAGCATGACATGATTTGCTTCGCGACCCTAAAGGGGTCTAAAGATTTCTTAATGATATGTAAAATAATGTCTGAAGAAGTAGAACAAATTCCGGCTCAGCCGGGCCCGCTCTTCGAGCGAATTACTAGAGATCAACCAAAAGAGGAGCAAAAAAATGGAGGTAATTCTTCAAAAAAGAGGGAGAAAGACCCTAAAAAAGTAGCAGCCGGTAAAAAATTAGCTGAATATAATAAAAAAGCAAAAGAAGCATTAGCCAGAGAGACCCTGCGAGAGGAGGAGCAAATGAAACGTGAAGAAAAAATGAAACAGGAAGAAGAAGAGCAAAATGAAAATAGTGAATCTAAAGCATGGCTTCCAGAGCTATCTTTTACGACTGTTTTATCGATTATTGGAATAGGGTTTACAGCCTTTGATATGTTTATGAGATATAGACAAAGTCCAGATGATAAAAAAAATACAAATAATGACCTAATACCAACTAAATCTTTGTCTCAAAATATTCCTGTACCACAACCACCAAAATCCGTAGGAATGATATGATTTACTTTTGTGATCCTAAAAAGATCTAAAGGTTTCTTACAGATACAGTAAAAAATTATGGCAACCGAAAACAAACTTGTGAAAACTGTTACTGATACTGCAGTCCTTATCGGATTAGCAGCTGGAGTTGGATATGTAGCTAAAAAGGCTATGAAAGAATCATTTATGAACGATCCCTCCTCTAGTATTACAAATTATGCTAAATGGGTAGCTGTATTATCAGGCAGTATGTACCTAAAAACATATTTAGAGGATCAAAAGATATTACCGGCCTAATTAAGGATTTATAGACCTGAGCGAAGTGAAGAAACATGGCATCAATAGGAATAATGGCTATAGGAGCTATATTGAATGCTACCGCTTTTGTTGGTGGTTCATATATTGCAAAAATTCTATCTGGTAATAAATCAAATACAAATACAGAACGAATACGACATGATAAAGCAATGGAACAATATCAAAAAGCTCATAATGAATATGAAGAAAAAAGACAAAAGCTAATTGATTGGAAAGTACAACAACTTAATAATGAACACCAAGCTTCACAAAATATTTCGAAAACAGATGAAGCTTTGGAATTATATAGTCAAATGCATGAACCAAAATTCTCAGATTATTATACACCTAGTGATAACCAAAAGATGGGAGAGATGTTATATGTAGGCGGTGGTATGTTAGCATTAGGTTATATGGCTAGTAAATTCCTTTACTAAAGTGTGTGTTATCAATCTAAAGATTTCTTACTGATGAGTAAAAAATCATGGCAGAAAATATTCCATTAGAAGATTTACCAAAAGGATCTGATGATGATAATGAGGCTGGGGATGATACATTTTATCAGACCCCAAATACATCCACCAGTATTGATCAAGATTATGCTGGTTATGATGAATTTAAAGCGGAAGAAAGAAGTCAATTACCGACCGATGGGAAAGAAAAACCCATACCACCTTATGATAAATATGATGGGAGGAGAGAAGCAATACAAAAAACCAAACGATTTTTCCCCAATTATGACCCTACTAATTCATCATTTAATGTAACATTAGGAGAAGATGGTAGTATAATAGCACAATTAAGTGGAAGGAGTGATAATGCACCACATATATTGGTTGATAAGTATGGAAATATTTTGCTTGATAAATTACCAATTACCTTCAGAAGAGAACTCGGTGCTGATTATGAAACCATGCTCATAAAATATAATAATGTTGTATCACAATTGAATGAAACTAATGAACAAAATACGGATTTACGTAATTTAATAAATGTCTTGGAGGCATATACAATAACACATCCAAAAGAGATAGAACGCTATATTGAAAAAGAAAAAGAACTGCGTGAATTCATTGAGAGGCAGCAGGTGGAAAAA
This sequence comes from Ricordea florida, assembly GCA_949710005.1. Lineage (NCBI taxonomy): Eukaryota > Metazoa > Cnidaria > Anthozoa > Corallimorpharia > Ricordeidae > Ricordea > Ricordea florida. Next base: position 860,433 of record OX453280.1, read on the forward strand.
GCTGAAAATAAAAGTCTTTGATGAAACTGTTAAACAGAATATAGAATTAAAAATACAAGGAGAGAAACTTTTGAGTGAAACAAAATTATACAAAGAAGAAATAGATAAATATAAGAAGGGTAAATCCAATTCAACAAAGTTAGAACAAAGTAATGAACGATTAAAATCCGAGGTTGATAAATTAAGAGAACAAATTAGAAAGAATATAATCTCAAATGAAGAACAAATATCAGATATTGAGGGACGAAAAGAAGAAATACTTAAAAATCTACCATTACGAGAGAGGTTAAAATATATCTTCAAAAAATATGGTTTTACAGTCTTTTCTGTTATGAGTGCTGTGGGTATAATCATAGGTGTTATAGTTTCTAATCTTTCTAAAGGACTATCAACATTAGGTAAAGGTGTAGGTAATAGTTTGAAAGCTATAGGTAAAAAACTTGGTGAAATATTACCAGGAATGGTTGGTGCAATAGTTAGCTTTCTATTTAAAACAGCCGGTGAGGTTATTGGTTTTTTAGGTAAGAATGCTTGGTTGTTAATATTAGCTGTGGTTCTATATTTTGTGGAACAATTTAAAAAGAAGAGGGGATAAGTAAAAAAAATGAGTAAAATAATATTTCTATCATCAATAATTATGAAAACTTCAGAAACCCGAATTTATCTAGATCCTCCAATAACTAACATAAAAGAGATTGAATTATTTTGTGGGTATAGCAACAATATAGGTCATTTTAACCAACTATATATTTTGTGTGATTTAGTAGACCCTAAATATTCATATTTCAATTGTTGTATAACTTCAGGTGAAAATATAGAATTAAAACCATCACAAGTTCTTGGAGTTATTCCCCCGTTTGAACCTCATCCTAGTTTAAAAGCTTTAAAAACAATAACTCCTATAAACTATTTCACCTTATGGGCTCTAGATAAAAATGGGAATAGGCCAAATTTAAGTAACCACCCAGTGCGAATTAATTTAAAGATACATTGTTAAAACACGAAAAATGGATGACTACAATAGAATTTATCCACAATTACCCATTAATTCAGACCCGGTTAATTTCAGACTGCAAAAATCGAGTGAAGTATTACAAAATCTTGAGAAAGAAATTAATCATTATGAAGGTGTAAGAAAAAAATACAATAGAGCAAGAGGAATATTTACAAAAATCAGTGTTTGTAGTGGAATGCTTTCAGTTATTCTATCTGCAAGTGGGTTGAGTACTTCTCTTACTGGTTTTGGAGCTATTATTGGCGTTCCGCTGGGTGTTGTAGGTGGAATTTGTGGTGGAGTATCTGTTGGATTCGGTGCAGCATCAAAAAGACTTTCAAATAAAGTTAGTAAACATGAACAAACTGCTTCTATAGCAAAATCAAAATTAAACACCATTAATGACTTGGTTTCAAAAGCTTTGAAAGATAATGTTATATCTGATCAAGAATTTTCTATAATTTTAGCAGAGTTGGAAAAGTTTCAAAAACTAAAACTAGAAGTTCGTCAAAAATTTAGAAGGGATACAGAAAAAAACTTAAACAGGTCACAGATAAGGAGAGAAGTTCGAGCAGATCTATTAAAAGAGTTAACCGCTCCCGCACGTTGAAAATTTCATATGAGAGAACTGATGTGGGTTGTAATTGTTTTGCAGGTATTAGAAAAGAAATTAATTGACTTTACATCTTATTCTAGATCTAAAGACCAGCTTTGCTGAAACACAAAGAATAAAATGTTACTCAATGCTTTTAGAAAAAGATACCCAAAAGCTAACCTCGATAAAGTTACATTTGTGAATGACTCGTATGGAGGATATATTAAATGGAAAGTTAATGGAACAACAATCATGTCAAATGATGATCCTACTGGAAAAACCTGGACTGATAACCTACCAACCAATTTAAAAATAATGTTACGGGAAGATTTGGGATTGGAAAGTAGTAAAGTGGGTTCGTTTCCAAAGAGTTTATCCATAACCAACCAATCTTACCCAATACCTGCTATTAATTTTGATGACTTTACAACTGATGTGACAAAAATGCTAACCTATCTAGATATATACGTTTCAAATACGAAGAAATTCACAGCAAAGATGCGTGATGTTTTTACCAATCAAGTTGTAACATTCAATTCTGGAAAGGAGAGTAGAAAATGGTTAAATGGGCCAGATATGAATTATTGGCCTCAACAACTTAACTTTGCAGTATGGTGTGCAACATCTGGATGCGGTATAAATCCTTTCGAAAGCCTAAATTATCCTAAAGTAGTGAATAGCTTTATAAAGTTTCATATATATTTCACAATAAGACGAATATTGTATGAATTGAAACTACCTTTACCTAATGAACAACCTTTTGTGATAAATAATAACCCATATAATAAAGTAGCATATAATCGATTGTGTACTGAATTTAGTATATCAAAAAACTCAGACTTTAGATGGAAAGGTGGAAGAAATAACGGGTTGGGGGATATATTTCGTGATTATGGTGCAGGATATAAAGGAAAAGGAGGAGGCTACCAAAATGAATATATTATAAGAAATTATGATAAAGAATCAAATCAATGGCCGGGTGAAGGTAATAAATTTTCTGATGATGGTGGTAAGAAAGAAATGGGTAATCTCATCTCATTCATACGAAATGATGTATTTAGTGATTTTAAATATTCTTGGTTCATTCCCGCTAGTAGTTATGGCCTCACTAGATCCGGACTTGGAAGATTGAATCGATCGGCAGAAGCGTTTGTTTATTGTATATTGGGTGCACAAGTTAACACCAGAAACTCTATTTATGGAAATGGGGGTGGTGCAATTGAGACACAACAAGAATTCATATCTTTATTTGAAAGTAGTGTTATTGAAAATAATATTTCTAATTCTATTAAAGGATATCAAAAAGCTGTACAGGAAGCGAAATTACGACTTGATTTAGCCGTTGCTCCAGGTGTATGGCTGATGCCGAGTAATATGATTATAAATACAGAGAGTGTGGTTGGGTATAATAACAAACTTATGAAAGCTACTGGTGATATGAAATTTGGAGTTAATAATTCCTTAAACACTGAATCAAAACCAGTTGGAATAAGTCATAATTTAGGACCCACAAAAGTAAAGTTGCCACATTCAATAGTTGAGACAACCTCAAAACCACAAAAGAAAACAACCCTAATTAAAAATGAAAGCCACAAGACCAGCTCTGCTGAAAATAATATTGACTCAACAGAACATGAAGTGCGTATATTATCAATCATAGTTTTAGCCGGCGGATTAGTTTGGTATCTATTTCGATAAATTATATATTTTTGTTATGTAACACATATAAGCGTTATATAACTTAATCTTCTCCCCATAACTCTTTCAAAAACTTTAAACTATCAACATCAACACACCAATCTAAATACCTACTTGGATTCCATGATACAAACATCAGATCATCATACAAGTCTTTGTAAAATTTACGTTTATGTAATATCTTATCAGTATTTGTGTATATAGTAACCTTAAATGAAATAATAATAAAATCATTAATACTATGTTCTATCTTATAATCTTCAACATTAGCATCAACAATATCCAACCATATATAATAATAATGATTAGCATAATCTAATAAATCTCTAGCAAACTTATCAGTGCATATATCACCTCCATCAAATTTTTTTATACTATTGAAAAAGCTAAGAAACCATTTATCATTATTATTATCAGTATGCCAAATTTCGAAATGAATCAATTTATTATCTTCATCAATAAAACCACGAATTTTTGAGATCTTTTTTAACAAATCTTTCTTGATTGATTCTATAAAATCATGAACACCTAGTATTTTTTCATTAAGATATTTGAACTCAATCTTTCTATCTATATTCATATTTTAATATTTTTTTTCAAATCTTTAAATCATTATTTATTTTTTTGCGGCATTCTCTACAATGGGTCTTCTGTTTTTTATGTTCACATATTTGAGACCCTCCACAATCTTTACAATGTGTTCTCTGTCTTTCGTGTATACATAATTGTGACCCGCCACAATCTTTACAATGTGTTTTCTGTTTGTTGTGTATACAAAATTGTGATCCTTTACATTCTTTACAAAAATACTTAATTTTTTCGTGTATACATAATTGTGATCCTCCACACTCTTTACAAAAATATTTACACTTTTTATGGATACAATAATATTTATTATTAATAGTATCCTTTTTAATTTCATTAATAATTTCCTCCTCTGAAAATTTTTTAATACTTTTAATTAAATTTTCTTTATTCATTTTTGATCTTCCTTTAATTTTAAACTCTTTTGCAATATTTTTTAATTGATGAACATTTAACTTATCCACTTGTTCCATATTTTAATAATTATTTTTAAATCTTTAGACCATAAATTATTTTTTTTATTTTTGCAAACTTTTCATAAAACCTTGATAAAAAATTAAAACCATTTCATAAAATAAAAATTAAAGTCAACTTATGAAATAAAAATTAAAATCGCCTCATAAAATAAAATTAAAAATTAAAATCAACTTATTTTTACTGTAACATACTACTCCTTTCATCAGAGCGCTGCTTCTCTTTCATGCTACCCTGATACAACTTAATATATCAACTCGTTTTTTAGGCTCATTATTCTCTGTCTCAATTTTCCACCCACGCAGTACCAATTTTTTTCACATGATTTACAACCTCTTGATAGAAAGTGTAAGAAAGTGCAGCTTACTCATTTACTTCATTTCTGTTAACATAATTTGCCGATATAAGACATCTTACCTTGCATAGGGTAATTGTATCTTGAAAGCTGACGGTTCGCCTGATATCTGCTATAATTTTCAACACCTGAAAGAAGGAGGAAATATTTTGAGTGCTTCTTTTACTAATATCGTGAAGCAATGTTTTCCACTTCATAAGTACTATGTTTCGGTGCTTACCCGGTTGTGTGCCATAACTCCCTTGGTAAGGATTTCCTTGGTATCTCGGTTTACCTGTTGTATACAGAGCTATAATTAGTTTTGGATGTCGAATTTATATTTTACTTATTAGTCTTCTCTAAGAGAAATATTATTAGAATTCATGTATTTCCAAGATTTAGGTTCTACTCATTTTAGAATTGCTCTCAAAAACCCAAACAACATGACGAGAGCCTCCTCTATAAAGATGATAAGAATGATGATGATGATAATGACGATAATGATGACGATAATGATGACGATAATGATGGTGGTGGTGGTGGTGGTGATGATAATGATGATGATGATGGTGGTGCTGATGATGGTGATGATGGTGATGATGATGATGATGACGATAATGATGGTGGTGGTGGTGGTGGTGCTGATGGTGATGGTGATGATAATGATGATGGTGGTGGTGGTGATGATAATGATGATGATAATGATGGTGGTGGTGGTGATGATGATAATGATGATGGTGGTGGTGATGATGATGATAATGATGATGATAATGATGATGATGGTGGTGGTGATGATGATGATAATGGTGATGGTGATGATAATGATGATGGTGGTGGTGAGATAATGATGATAATGATAATGATGGTGGTGGTGATGAGGATGATGATGATGATGATGGTGGTGGTGATGATGATGAAGATAATGATGATGATGATGATGGGGATGATGATGGTGGTGGCGATGATGATGGTGATAATGAAAATGATCACTGTTATCATTACATCAATTCTATCATGTAACCCTATAAATAAGTTTTAACTTCATATCTTTGCCGCTGCGATCTCAGTGGTAACATGATTGCTTTAACTCGTTCTGATCATAACCAAAAGGAGGACTTTAACTCAAACTCTGCTTTACTAGTGGGCTCAAGCAATTCCTGTCAACATGCTGAGCAGAGTTCTCCAACCAAGAGAAGCAGCCAAGTTTATACTAGCTATCAACTTACCTGGGTACTGAGGGGAGAGGCCCGTTAATCTGTTTTGCGTCTGTTGTAGAAATTGTGCAACGTCGGTGAATCCTGAAATGACGTCAAGGAGGATTGTGTATTGCATAGATCAGCTATGTGTAGATGGCTTTCAGAGCATCTTAACTAATACACAAAAAATGCGATTTTCTGAACTCCGCTATGAAACATTTGGTATAGAAAAGGAAACAAAATTCATTATGAAAAGGGCTTTGCATGTATGGAGTCTTGTAATGAAGTTGCGGTGTCTTTCTAGTCAGTCCTAATAGACACCATATACAGTCCAGCTTAGCGTTGGCTAGGCCTGGTTTCTCCCCTCCCATATCATATTCCATAGTTGTTCGTACCTTGTGGTTGACTTCCCTTAGATGACTGGCTTAGGTACCAGGCTGAATGCCGCGTTGCACCGGAAGTTACTTTTGGGGGGTGTTTTGACCTGGCTGCAAATGGTTGCAACAAGAGTATTTAGTTTCGCAAAATGTTTACACAGTTATCTATATCAAGTAAGTTTCTTATTCTTGCCAATGTCGGTGGTTTAAAATTTAGAATTACATTTTCTAGACAATGCAAAGTAAGGACATCGTTTTAAGACAGGAGACAAATAGAATGTTGAGAGGAAATGCAAACCGTGCATTATGGCCACTCATCTAAAATGTAGTTAACAGTTCTGTTGGTATTTTTCCACTCATTGGCACCAAGTATCGAAATAATATTGACAGAGCTATCGGATCGACTATTCTAACAATAGACTCATAAAAATGAACCGATCTGTTACTTTGTCTTAGACCAGCATCAAGCTAGAAATGTTGCGTTGCAATACTCAATAAAGACCTCAAGAAGACAAAAAGTATATAATAACTCTGTTATCTCTTACTGTGCATCAGGAGTTCCCACGGTATTGGACTGTTAGAGGGAATGAAGTGTTTCTGGATTCCTTAAAGGTTTAGAAAAGCAAGAATTATGGTAATATTTTGTTAGAATTATTTAACTGGGGAGCCTGTTCCTTATAAGCCCGGAAGCTTCTCTTGGGCTTCCTCGCCATTAGAGTATTAAATATTTAATTAAGTATTTAATCTTCCTGCTTTGTATAACAAAGTAATAAACTTAGCTAAACTAACTAAAAAACCTTCAATAACGATAATAATGATAATGATAATAACAGTGAAAATGATAATAACAATAATAATGATAATGATAATAACAGTGAAAATGATAATGATAATGATAATAATAATGATAATGATAACAGTGAAAATGATAATGATAATAATGATAATGATAATAACAGTGAAAATGATAATAAAAATGATGATAGTGATGATGATGGCAGTGATAGTGATAATAATAATGACAGTGATAATAAAAATGATAATGAGAATGATGATGACAAAGTGATAATGATAATGATAGTGATCCTGATCCTGATAATGATAAAAATGATAATAATACTAATACTACTAAGAATAATAATAATGTATGTAACAGTCGCCCGGATACCAGGATATATTTCTACAAAATATTTATGATAACTTAAGATACTTGCCAGGCTTGTTTTCCCCTTCAGAATCTACAATTCCTGGTGATTAAGATCAAAGGATTGTCAGATGGATTCATCGCAAAAGTCAGCTTCATTGTTGTCCCAAAACGTTTTTCAAAAACCAGAGCTTTCTGCACTTCGCATAACATTTAAAACTAATTGGATAAGGCAAGACTTTAAATTGGTGAAGTTGTGAACCAGTATCATTTTACAGCAACGAATCAGTGCTCATAAGTACAAATTGAGCCTGCGATTATAACGAGAGACGATTTCGAAATAATGTTGCATGATTCAAGGTCAGTGCGTTTAGATGGAATGCGTGTGCACAGGCAGGGGTGGGGTACACTCAACGGAGGTGAATTTGACAAATTAAATAAACTTTTCTAAAGCGTTGGAGTAAGTAACGAGATAGCCATTTAGAATATATATTCGTTATTGACCAAGCGTGAGGTCAAGATGACTGCGTATCGGCCAAGTCCTTGATGAAAACTTATTATTTGGCTATTTTTTTCGCGGGATAACGCGGGAAATCCCGTGCGAGCAAGATAGGCACATCATGTCCACTCGAGTAGCCAAGCAGAACTCAGGATTCTCGTCATCTTGCCGCACGCAGAACCGGCGTACCAGTCGTAAAATCAGTAAGACTAATTCAAAAAGCAAATAATGGCATGTATGAATGGAAGAAAAACAAGAAAATGTTTTGTTGTACCTGTCCAATACTGTGAGAAGGTCATAAATCCTCCGCATATTTCAAATGAATTGTCGTAACACGACATATCGCATTCCTTGTCAGGCACTTGATATGTTTTACTGTACGAATTTCCACAAAAACACAAATCTGAATTACGCAAAGCTCCAATGCTGAATCCCTGTGACTTGCACGCGTCCACGCATGAGCCGATAGTTGCCGGACGAGTGGGAATGTAGACTTCCAGATTCCTGGGTAGATTGTCTCTAAAACAACCGAGATATGCAGGCTCATCTACAAAATCAAAATTTATGCTGACAGTAAATATATAATATGCATTAACTGAAAGGAGTATTACTTGTAAGTATTTGGTTGAAAGTCAGTAAGGGAAGGAGGACAGGAAGAACACTGACAAACGTAACGGAGCTCAAGCAAAAGGTTGCATCCATATGGGGTCTGCGGCCCGTTTCTCAAAGACGTCGAGCTTCATATTTAGGTCGGAGTCTATACTGAAGGTTCTTTGTAGTTATTAGCGTACAAACTAGTGAGCCCCTCCAAGGAGTTTTAGGGAACAGGAGCATTTATTTTCAGGCAACATGGGATATTGTCAAATAATATTCAGGGAACAAGGGAGCTCCTAATTAGATTGTTGGCAACAAGGAAACACCAATCTACTTTCAATAATACTTATTTTTTAAATTTTCCGGTCCCTAGATATGGGGAGCAATGATAAAGATTTTAGGGGATCAAGGAAACAGAGCTTTTTAACGGGGAAGAAGGGATGAAATCGAAAAAGATAAAGGGATCATCGGAAAATGTAGCCCCCTGGGAGAGGCTCACTAGCCTAACTTGCATGTGAACCATGAATTGTATTGATTGACCTTGAAAAACCATTAAAATCGTAATTCCCGTTGGAAACATTGCGATCTCAAAGTCGCTTTCCATTCCTGATAAGTTACCAGCTCTTTTGAGAAATGGGCCCCACCTGGGAACTGTGCCGGAATAAAAGGAGGTTCCCCCAAACCAAGATTTTTTGGGTTCTTTTAGTAGCTATCCTTTTTTCGAAATGAATAGAATGTCATTCCTCTTTGCCTGATTCCGAATGGAAAATGATATGTTCGCAATACGTTAGTTCTGAGTAGCAGAATGTGCGTCATTGCTTCTGAGTATTTTTTGGCGGGAAATCTTAACCGCTGACCAGCCGGGGCCGCTTGCAACGCGGTCGAAGAGACCCGAATAAAAAGAACTATCCTAACCCGTTTTAAGATAACACAATAGCAAGCATCAGTATATCTAGAAGATGGTTCAGTTACTTACCGCAAATAAGTGATTTATTGAAGGCTCGTATCTGATCTAACGTGTGATAAATCGTATCTCCATTCTCATACAATACAGCGAGCCGACCATTCCGAATCTCCCGTATGTAACCTATCTCGAAAGCGCGAGACCTCGGTCTATTTACAATAACTCGACTGCCCCATGGTATCTCTGTATGATCAGGTATTCGATCCACTACAATGTCCACGTTGTCTCGGGGATTGTAAGCCAGTCGCGCTCCGTTATCAAACAACACATTCACTCGATTTGTTATCGACTCAATTTCGCCTTTATAGTAGTTCCCATTCTTCCAGCGACTTATTACTCTTGAGGCGGGTTCCAAACATTCTAAAAAGTAAACAGAACGGTTTATAGTAAATACATAGTTCATTCATCAATATAAGTATTAAGAAAAAGCAGAAAGCTCAGCCGAAACACCAGTGGCATAACGGATATTAAGGCTGCGCAATTGCAGCCTTTTTGTTATTAAACTCTGCAAACGGTCAAAAATGATAAAAGGGGGTCTTTGCACTATGAAATGATTGAGTGCGGCTTAAAAGTTGATCTGCTAACATGGGACAAACTACTTCAAACATCGATACTGAAATACAAGCGTAAACAGGAGAATCAAAACATTGTGAATCAAAACTTGTCAGCATTTGTATTCGCGTTACTTGCGTTTGCCAGTTTGGAGCACGAATAATGAAATTAGGAGAGAAGTGGAAGGAAATGAGATATATGTATAAATATAACGACAATTTTTCACTGAATTTTCCTCTGGAAAAACTTACGGAAAACAAAACTTAGAAACTAATCAATTTCGCAAAGAAACCCAAAGTAGATTCTTTCTTAACTATTGAGAATTATCAATATTTTTTAGTATAGTTGGAGGTTAAGAATTGTTAAAATTATTCAACAAAACGCACAGTATCCAGCCTTCAACATAATGATAAGAATTTTTACATGCTGTTCAATAAAGCAACGAATGATAAAGTCAGGAATGGGAAAGTCACATGTTTCACAAATCAAAGAAAACGATCAGTTTTGACACGTGCATTGTTTCAGCCACAGCCAGAGTTTTCCACGAAAAACGTAGCGAAAACCCTGCCTGAAATCAAAATATCAGTGAGATTGAGTTTACAGTGCTTGGTTTTTATTATAATGTTGAACTCCGTGAACAAGGTAGCGTTTTTGCTCATATTTCGCTAGGTTTTATCAATGCACTTCAGTCGCTTGACAGTTGTAAAGGAACAGCAAATATGGACTTACCAGCCGCCTCTGTTCCACGGCGGTCAGTTACAGCAAGGATCACAATTGATAGCAGTTCGAGTATCATAGCATTCTTTGACGAATCAAAACCTTTCACGACTATTCACCAATAGTTGACCAAAAATCAGGAAAATACGTCTAAACTTTAGGTCCAATAAAAAAGAACATAAACTAATATCTGAAGATCGTACTCCAGCAGACTAAAATCGCCACAACAGTGTCAAAATGAAACTGCTTTTCAGAAGGGAACGCAGGAATCTCTGGAACGCCAGCAAAATATCCTCTGCTACTTCAAGCTCCAGTAAATACCAATTCGTCATAGTAACCTTTGTGATGATTCTTGAGTTTTCCAAATCGAAGCCATAAAATGCATAAGAGAATTTTAGTAGTTTTTAAAGCTCACTAAACGCCACACAGTAGCTTTTTTGTTCGCTCGCGCTGTTGCTCATTAAAATTCTGTCACTCGATAGGCCAGGTAATTATTTATAAATGGGTGTTTTTGGAAGGCGCTGTGCCGGGCAGGTAGCGCTAATTTCAAACATGACAAACCAGTTGTAGCAAGTGTTTTATTCTCTCGCCAGATCCACCAGTACGCAGAAATATTCGAGCATGAAAAAATGCTATTGAATTAAACAGTGCTTGAACCGGACTTACAGCTCACTTCAAATGAGGTGAGAGTGGCCTGATGAAAACCGACCTAAAATCATCTCAAAAACACCAGTAAAATATTTCCAAATTAATTTAAGCTTTTTTCGACAGTAACAAAGTATTTTGATTTCGTGTAGTTCTTTACAAAATTCGCAAGTCCGTATAACTGAAAAGAGAGTTTTAATTTGTGTTCTTGATTTTTCTTTCCTTTCTGCGAGCTGTTATCTCAGCTCTACAACTACGCAGTTCCAGTGTTTACGTGCCAAAAACTTTCCATTCCGGTCACTGTAAATACAAGTCAATCGTTCATATTCGGTTCATTGAAGCGTGTTGTTTCACTGTATCAAAACAAAACTCCATCCTTTGATCAATTTGTAACATTGTAAAAGCAACAAACTGGACAGCTAAGCTAGCTCACTTGGATGTCTAACAAGTATCTCTTATGTTGAGGGCAAAAAAGCTGTGCGACGATGTAAAAACCTAAAATGAAAGTTGCTCTACATATTTGCAGGAACTGAACCATAAAAGCAAATACAAGATTGGGTCAGGTGCAGTCGCTGTTAAAGCATAATGGCTGTGGTTCGTTCGAACTTTTCAGTCCTTTAAAAGTCAGTAATTGTGCAAAAAGCATGCTTTTTTTTGTTTGTTTTTCAATCAAATAGGTAGAGATACTTGCTTGTTGGTAGAGCAAGCTTAAATCGTAACGCTTCGTAAGATGTTTATCAGATTTCTCCCTTATTACGTATTGCTATTCCAAACTTTACTATCCTGCCTTTATTTTTCTATTAACAGAAATATTTTCCCTATAGAGGGCGTCAACCCGTTCAATGAGCAAACAAACTTGAAGGAGTCTCCTTGGCTCTTTCAATACATTAGTCTGAACTAAGCGAAACAATTTCAAGATATAATTCTGAGTTTCGGGATTAACACGATGACTCGCTCATTACAAAACCGTCACCTTTACTTTGAAAATCACAGCCGTGGTTGTCTTAGCCCATAGGACAACTGGAATCTTTCATTAGAAATTGGGTAAATCAAACGAGTTGATTAAGTAAGTTATACCACCGTAAGGTAAATTCGCTCCGACGAAGGGCTAACGCTCGAAACGTCAGCACCTCCCTTTTACCTTACGGTGGTATAACTTACTTAATCAACCCGTTTGATTTACCCAATTTCTTGTGTTTCAATTTCCCACCGACGCAGCACCAGTTTCTTTAGAAACTATCCCCACAATACTTGGAATCTTTCATTGTTTGAGGCTACGCAGTTTGAAAGGGGTTGGTAAAGGCTATTTCTTGCCAACTGGCTTGTAGATTTGAGGCGTGAGTTAAACGTTTTCTGTACAATAAGTGTTTCATAGTCCTCACGCTGTTCCCTCGCTTTCACAAACAAGATACAGCAGTGAGTGAGGAGTATTGTACCTCAGATACTACTTTATTTACAAGTAAACAAACTATAGTTTTCGCACACACAGGTTACCTTGCAATGTTAATTGACAAACCTACTTTACCATAAACATCGGAGTTGCTTCACAAATCTTAGGGTTGGTCCACACATTTCATGAAAACTTGCAAGTTTCGTCTTTTTGTAATAGGAAAAAGTTCAGAAACCATCAATACATCGCTGCAATTTCCTGGCAATGGTTAACTTATCATTCCCAAGACAACAAAACCTAGGAAGTGGGTTTTGTACATCATAAAATTACATATAAGTTCATACAACAGACACAAATTTCAGCGAGTTTCGTCGTCATCATCGTCAAAGAAATCTGTTTTCCTCGGCGCGTAGGCATCTCTGAATTGATCGCCAAACAACTCCAGATCTCTCTCGTCACGCAACACACCCTGTCATGTAAGACAACAAACGTTACGTCCCTCACACAACGCTCCACAGCTTCAAGTTATTAATGATGACATAGGAGTGAAGTAGCAGCGTTGCATTAAATCCTGTAGCGCAGCTGACTTATTTAAACATTATTATGCTAAGGGCCCATTCATTGTCTGCGAGGGAGGGAGGAATAATGAAAGATTTACTGATAAAATGCAGGAGAAAAATTTTATAGAACTAACGTTGAACGGCATTTGGCTGATGCTATCGTTGGGAGGTCGTAGTTTTAAATAAGCTGCCAACTAATTTTAAAAAAAGTAACTATTTTAAAGATGGGAACGATTTCTGTAAGAACCAGTAACATAAATGAAGACATTGTAAAAACAGATATTTTTATTGCAGACGCCCACTCACCACAAAACAATCCTTGCGTCCGTCGAAACAACATTTATCACAACGTGGCTTATTTAGGGTACGCATAAAAGAAAACAATTTTACAGCTTTCACGTGGACGCACGTGAATGTTGCCACACCCACCTTAGGTAAGTAACCCAGCAGTTTGGTGGCGTGTTCTTGAAGTAACCGTTGTCTTTCCTGTTCAATAATTTGTCTCCTATAATCCTCCATTCGCTCCTGTTCCCGACGTGCCTCGAGCTCTGCTTCCTGTCGATCAAGCACACAAATTCATCAGCAACTTAGCACACGTTACATGATGAAATGAACAGTACTCTACTTACCCTCTCCCTCTGGAATTGTTCTCTTCTGCTTTCTATCAGAGCCTCGACTGCCTTCCTGTGCTCAAGCTGTTTCATACGTCTTTTCTGTGCGTTCATTTGTTCGATTCTATCATCTTCGGCAAATTTCTCCAGCATCTGCAAAGAAAACAATTAGTTATCACATTGGATCAGTTTTCATTTCATTGTCGATTAGTGGGTTATCATAACTGTTCAGAGTACAGTATCAAATTTCGTTTTAGCTCTGAGAAAATACGGAAAAAAAAACATTGCCCCACATTAAATATCCTGATATCTTTTAATTTACAGAATGACAATATATTATGTAAGCTATATTTATGACGACTTTTGCATACAAACCGTATATCCACCGTACTGGGCCCAAAATTCCTGCACTGCGTGCAGACCTCACCTACAAGTATTTCCTATGTTGCAAGATATAAAATTGGACTCGGGCCACTCCCCTCAGGATGTTTTATTCCACGTACAGTTCGTCGTCCCCTACCAAGCCACATGAGCTACAAAGTATGGTCTGTTTAAAAATGTCGCCATATTCTCTAGCTGGGTTAACTTCTGAAGAAAGTGAGTCTTTGTTGGTGGGCAAGTGAGTATAAAAAAAAAATAATTGGTGTTTATCAAGCACTGATCAACTTAGTCCACCGTAAAACAGTAAAGATGTTGAAGTTTTGAGAATTTAGTTTAACTTATATTCTTTCCAATTTTGTTAATAATAAATTAATAATAAATTAATAACTTAACATAAGAGGAGGCCTCCAATATCCTACAAGTGGTTTTCAGGAGAGTCCTCTAAAAAATAAAAGTCTAACATATACATTAAATGACTAAAATACAGAAGTAATAAAAGCTAATAAACATGAGACTAAAACTACGGTTAAAACTAGACCTAGGCTTAAAAATACGGCATGTACTGCTAACTGTTGCTTCCGTACCTTTCTTCTGAATTCTTCTTCTTCTTCTTTCTCCGCTTGACGCTTCATTTCCTGCAAGGCCAGCTGCTGTCTGCGCGTGCTCTGCAGGTCTAACCGCTGACGAATCTTATTCTCAATCTCCATCTTGAAATACAAATCGAGGATTACTGAACAAATATTTTACTCAATTAAACATGCGGCTTTTACAGTTGTATGCTTACAATACCCTCAATAATTCCTTTTGGGTATTTAATCCACGGAAAAAGATAAAAAATTTGGTAAACCACTGTTGAATAGCTTTCACATATATGCATGTTCATACTACACGTGTACAATGTTACAAAAACGTCCATGTGCATATTACTTAACTGACCAATTTAGGTGTATGTAATATGTCCACTCCTTAGGAAAGCAATCAGTTCTTTGCTAGCTTCTTCAAGCTTATTCAAATCATGGTATCATTCCCAAAGATAATCGGAAAGGTCCGATATCATTCCACTAGTCGCCTTCACAGCTGTTGTCTAGTTCGTCACGTAACGCTGCTCGTCACGCAACGCTGCTTGTCACGCAACGTTGCTCCCAACCAACACGAAGAGTGCTGCGTGACGAGCCAGATAACGGCTGGGCTGGAGACTGCACTGTACACTAGGATAACACACAACACAATACCACTGCTAACTGTAGAGATCAAGAGAACTGGTACTAACAATAACCACTGCCGCAATGTTGTACAAAACTGTCCGTTACAGGGCTCGAAATTGCGACCGATACGATTATATTATATTTTTCTGTTTTACGACTAAGAAAAATCGCGTTAGTCGCAAAAACGCGAACCAGACTCAGAATCTTCCAATCTCACTTTAACGTTAATCAAAGTTTTGCGACTAACTCCTTTCATTTTGCGAGTAACATTTGGCGACCAAGCGCAAAAATGTGAACACGAAATTTTCTTGAATTCGAGCCCTTTGCATATAGGGACCAGTAATCACATGGTTTTGAGTGCAATTTGGAATAAATGAGCACAAGGTGAATTTTTCAAAGTCTGAAAATAATTCAAAATTGCTCTCAAAAACATGATTACACTGTACTTGTTAATAATATTATACATGTAAAAAATTCAATTTCAAATTCTTGCACTCAATTTCAACCTTGAACTGCACTGTCTGGGCTTGATGGGCTCTCTGCTAATATGCGTGTTGAAATTTTTCCATGTACAGTATATCATTAAAAGTAGCAATACAGCAGTTATTAATAATATTAATCTATTATTGGCCAAGAATAAGGAGAATAAAGATAAAAGAATTCCTTAGAAGTACAGTATAAAACAGTCAATATTAAATTAAATGCACAACATGTACCCGTTCTTTCTGTCTCTCCATCTCTTCCTGTTCTTCAAGGTAGAGTTCTGTGCGAATTCTAAAGAAATAAAGCGAAAATGATCACTATTTTGTTCACAACTGATGTAAATTCATGACAATTCTAAATTCTGCAAAACAATTCAAACTGATTATCATTCTCAATACGCCAACAAATAACTTTACGCTCAAATTTTAAAGGATTTACCAGATGTACAAACATGACACATTACATTTCCAGACTGTTTTCTGATAGTCCCAAAGTAACAGGAAGAATTGAGGTATTGCAATTTTGCATTTTACCAGGTTAAAGCAAACTCAAAATAAAACTAGATCAAAAGTTTTAATAATGGCATAATTTGTTAAGTTTTAATTTCCCCAGGGCTTTTTTTAAAGAACCCCTTTAATATGAGGTATTGGCACTGACCAGTGCAACAGGTTAAGCATTTTGTTTCAGTGTTCAAGTTATTATAGACCTAGGTTGAAACAAAATTGACCTAAGGATCAAAATGAACTGCAACATCTACAGTACATCTCAATCAGTGACATTTAAACATTGTGACAGCAACTTTTAAAATCTATTAATAGCCAACTCCACCTATTCCAAACTGGTATGGGATTATATTATAGCTGTATATACTCAGGGGTTTCAATAAGTTCTAAAGTAGACAGTTGACCATATTAAAGTAGGCAGCTGTAACAGGTGAGAAATTCTGTGACTCAAGAAACTCAAGGGACCAAAAAGAAATTTAATATTAAAAAGTAGGCAGCGATGATTTGGGAAGTAGGTGGCGAAATTGAAACCCCTGTATACTACTGTATTTTCATTTCTGCTACAGAGTCAAAGCTTGATAATGCATTGGACAGGAATACCTCTCCATCTCCTCTCTTGCTTCTTTTTCTTCTTGAATTTGTTTTGAAAGCTGCAATGCAAATTCAGTTAACAAAAAACATCAGTTCCGTTTTCCTTAAAAATAAATGTAAGTTTCATGTAGCAATACAATGGCATGGTAATAAAGTGATTTTCCAAAATATTTAATCCAGAAGTCAATGGATCAACACTAACAACAAAAATACTGCAGTTTATTATAAAATGGCTTGAAATTAAAATTAACCTGTGTCAGTTCTAAAAAAACATTCTACCCACAAGTATTGTGGGTAACAGTTACTGGACATGTGACACCTAAAGAAGGTCAGCATTATCAATTTTATGGATACCCTTATGTAGACAAACATAATTGTTGACAGCACTTTTCTCTTTTTTCTTGGAATCACTTTGTTGACTACATGTACATATATGTGTTGTAAGTGAAAGCATTAATTTGTTCTACATTTTATGTAGAGAATTACACCTGTCATTTTGACATTCAAATCCTAGCAGTATACAGGATGTTTGTCCCATGAACCCAGTTTAGTAGCCTTGCTCTACGAGTCCCCTAATTAGCTCAGTGGTGGAGCGTCTAAACTTGTAATTTGATGGTTGTAGGTTTAAAACTTTTTTCCAAGTTTCCAGGCTCAAATTATACCACCTTTAGTACTTAACAATCTCACCTTTTGTTGTACAGCAGCCATGCCTTCCTCCTGTATTCTCTTCTTCTCCATTCTATCTTCCTCCCGTTGTTGCTGTAGGCGTGCAAACTCCAGAATACGTGAATTCTCTTCCTCCATTAACTCTCTTTCATGTTTCTTCCACTGGCATAAAATTATGTTCAGTATGTTAGGTTGTAATTTCTTGAACCTTTTTAAATACTCCTCTTAAATCAGAGTAATGATTAGCATTTATACATTAAAGCTGACAAAAGAATAATACTAAAAACAAACTTGAATTGTTAACAAGAAAGTAATTCCGACTCTCAGCTTACAACTGAAGGTTGTTTGAATATTGACTGGAAAGGCACGCCATATACTATATGTATTTCAAAAAATATGAATGCATAATAAATCTTGTCAAACATGCTTACACCAACCACTGATTGCAAGGACAGGTGATTTAATCACTTAAGATCATCATTGCTGTAGGTTAAGATCAGCAAAAGCTTAATATTAGAAGAACCAAGGCATACATGCACTGACCTCATCTCTCTTTGTCTTGAACTCCTCTATGTACCGCTGTGTAGCCATTTGTTTCTGCAACCTCTCTTCCAGCTCCCTAAACCAAGCAATATGATCATTCATAATATTATTTAATATGAATTATATCTTAAAGAAACTTGTGTTGAGTCGGTGAGAAATGAGAGCAAAGAATGGTTTATGAAATGAGTAAATACAGTGAGCTTTACCACTGTTAGGTTTAATGGGTGCTGAAATTATTTTAGTAGACTGTCAGTTCTACATCAGCTCCCCTTACACTGTACAGTGGAAAGCCTACTTACAAGCAACATGTGAAATAATCATTAACCGGTATACATGTACATTCTAAATGACCATTTTGTTAGAAACATACAGTACACACAACTGGTACATGTATATCCCTTGCTACTGTATGCAGAACAGTACCATTCACAATAGTATTGTTATTACAACCTTATTATATATTATCCAGAACACAGCACATCAATTTCACAAAATTAATGTATATTATTAAATAGCCTCATTTTACATGAAAACCTAAAGTTCACACCTCTGATCTTCTTCATAAATCTTTCGCACAATTTCATCAATCATCAGTTTTTCTTTCAGGAATTCTTCATATGCCTCTTGCTTCCTACGTTCTTTCTCTTCCAGTTGTTTTTCTAATTGTTCCTGGTAATGCACACTTTCCTCCCAACGTTGTTTTTCTTTTTGTCGCTCAACTTCCAGAGCTCTCTGGTACTCTTCCTGCATCTTTGCGTGAATTTCATCATCTCTTTTCTGGTTGTAATGACAAAGGCAATGAAATTGGATTCAGGCATATACAGTACTGTGCACTGTGGACACCAACAATTTTTTCCACCAGTTACATTAATTTTTGTGTTTCCCAATAATGCAAAAGTTGTGTCCCAGATAAAAGAGAGGGCCATAGTAATAGAGAACTGATTGACATTTTGACACTGATTCTAATTAGAAATAATCTTATACATGTAGTAACAGATAACCTGATGCTAGATTTACATATCACTCCATACTTCATTATGCATGCTTTAGCCATAATGTTTTGTTCTTCAAAAACAACAAATGTTTGCACATGCATTCTCCTAGACATTACAACATGCATAATGAAGTATGTGGGCTATGCTGTAATATCCAAATCTAGCTGATTACTTTTTGAAATATTACAGTAATTGCATCAGTTTTAATTTATACACAGATACCAAACACATACTTTACACTGTAGGAGTATGAACTGTAAATCAATCACAGGTATAGTATCTCTCAAGGTAGGACAGTTGCAGCCAAGACATTTTTTGATCCCAGCTAACACTAATCAATGTAATACATGCAGTACATGTAAGCCAGACTTTGCTGGACAAAAATTGGCCAAAAAGTCAAACATGGCTGCTATAGCTTCTAGAAGAAGCATCTCTACAGCACTGTAATACATTTGTGTATACTGTAATTCATAATTTATTAAGTGATTCCCCACAAATTAATAAGAAGAACCTGTTTTAAAGTATGGCCTTCTGCATCAGTTAATTTATCAAATCATTTGCTGAACTGAAGTCACAAGCCTTAACTGCTCATGTCCAGTGGCTCAGAAGGCTCAGCACAAAAAAAGCACAATGCAAGTAAAAGGTCACAACACAAACAAAAAAAACTTCTTTACTTGCATTTTATTTTACTTTTTTTTGTGCTGAGCCTTCTGGGCCACTGTACTCACATTAGTAGTTGTGGCCTTTACAGCAGTCAGTGGGTTAATAGAAATTTTAATCATTATCTCCATTACCTTTTTATCTAAGTCCATTGCATACTTTTCCAAACGTTGAGCAAATCGTTCTCTATTCATGTATCCTGCTTTAAGCTTTGCCTCAAGTTCTCGCAGTTCAGAACTGACAAATCAAAGTTGAATAAAGAGATAAATTAGAATAACAATCTAAGGTAAAAATGAACAGTTAATTCTTTAATTATCTTACAAGTACAGTATACTGCTATTTGTAAAACGGAGGAACAGACAGTCTACCTGTTTTCTCTAATCTGCTGTCTAAGCTTCTCATCTCTCACAGATTCCAATTTAATTTGCTCTAGCTCCTTTATAAGGAAAGAAACAATGTGAGAGAGTAAGTATACTAAGTATTTTACAAATTATTATGTCAATGTGAGATAACAATGGTACCAAATTAAACTTAGGCACAATAACACAATACAACATGAGAAAGCACTACTTTTCTTATTAATTACCATAAATTATTGTTGTAAATACACTGACCTTAGCAAGCCTCTTCTCTTGCTCTTGCTGTTGCTGTTGAAGCCTTTTCAGTTCTTGTTGCTAAAGCAGTCACAAGAGATATACAGCTTGAATACGGTGTTATTAAAAGTATTTTAGAACATATAATAAAATTATTATTTTTTGTACATACCAACTCAGCAACCTTGGCATTTTCAACAATCTGATTGGCTAACTATCTCGGGATATTCAACATTGACATTTAACAACTCAGCAGCCTTGGCCTTTTGAGTAATCTGATTAGCTCACTATCTCAGGATATTCAACATTAGTATATACCAACTCTGCAACCTTGGCATTTTGAGCAATCTGATTGGCTCACTATCTCGGGATATTCAACATAAGTACATACCAACTCAGCAACTTTTGTATTTTGAGTAATCTCATTGGCTCTCCACCCTGGGATATTCAACACTTAATCCATCTCCTAGGAGGTGAATAACGTAGGGGCTTCTGGGTAATCCATGTGCCAGTGAAACACTACCACGATGAAACATTGACCAGGGCAGGACCAAACAATAGCACAAATGAACGAAACATTAAACCTGAATGGGCAAACTAAAGTCGGGAAAGTCTCTTTAAAAAAAACTGACTGATGCCGGTAATCTGCCGTGCTGGTAAACTGCCAGAAATTACGGTACAAAGGTGGTTCTTTTTGTCTTCTATTACACAAACTTGTGCATGTAAAATACTTCCAGTCAACAGATTTTTTACATGCAAAATACATTTCAATTTTACACACAAACAGCGTGTAAATTTTTACACGCAATTTCCGCGTGCTTAATGCACACATAAATTGCATGCAATATGGCAGTTTTACACGCGTCTGCAATACTCCCGCCCTGTACAGTAGCTTCTTGAGTGCTTAGCAAACATCCATAACTCAATGGTTGCAGCTT
The DNA here is from genome assembly GCA_949710005.1 of Ricordea florida. NCBI lineage: Eukaryota > Metazoa > Cnidaria > Anthozoa > Corallimorpharia > Ricordeidae > Ricordea > Ricordea florida. Next base: position 881,920 of record OX453280.1, read on the forward strand.
CTGCGTTTACCATTTCTTTTATAACATAAGACTTCACAACTTTTACACTGGTTAACAATCTGATGTTGGCATGCAACCCACAGGCAAATGGCTCATGCGTATTAGCCAATCATAGCGCATGCTTTCCCAAAGCTATGCTATAATTAATTTTTTCCACTGATTGCAATATCCTCGTGCTTCCTTAGGCTCCCTTCTGAGGTTGCTTCACTGGTATATACCGTATTTTCCGGTGTATAAGTCGAACCGGTGTATAAGTCGACCCTACTTTTTGAGTCTTAAAATTAAGATTTTCTTGATTTCAGGAGTAAAAATGGAGTAAAAAATTGTTTAAGATAATGTTGAAAAATGAATCTTGTTTGTGTGTGCGATCTTGGTTTTCTGCCGCAGCACAAAGTTCTTTCTTTGAAGGAATCTTGTGCACCAGCTGTTTGTAACTTGGAAGTCCGTTATTTTCCAGTCGCTCGCCATCGCTTTAGCCTTTATCCTGATCAGATTTCGTGTCACGATGTAACCACTTCGTCGCTGAGAGGTTACCACGCACGCATGGACCTGTTTCTGTTCGTTCGAAGAATTCGATGTTCACTGTGGATTTGATCAAGTTTATTTACAAATGTCTCTCACTTATAACATCACAAAGTAGACCCAAAGGACTTAAAGGAAAAGCGATGATTTCTGCGAAGATATCAAGCTTAAGGGACGGTATGTGATGGAACGAAGAGGTTAAGTGTGATGTCAGTTGGAAAGACCGAATGTAGCGTACACTTATTAAAGTAGGAAGGTTACAAATGAGACAAATCAAGGAAGAATCCACACATTTTTAAACATTTCCTTTATTCATTATCGTGCCATTTACTATTAAATGTTCTTCTCCATGTTATTTGTGTAGTTGCTTTTACGTGTTTTCACTTTGGAGTCTATTGTTATGCTGATGAAGTGTTGTTTTTCACCCGGCGATTTTTGGCCGGTGCATAAGTCGAGGTCGATTTTTTGGACTGATTTTCAAGACTTAAAAGGTCGACTTATACACCGGAAAATACGGTACTTAAAACAATCATTCTCTTTAATCTCGGTGAATAGTGGCTTAAGGAAAATTCTGCCACTATTCACCTCGATTTCCGAGAATAATTATTAACTGTTCACCTTCTGCGAGATGTTATTTACCTTCTTTATTGCCTCGTCCATTTCCCTTTCGGCAGCTTCTTGGTTTAGTCTGCGTAAAAATCTCTTGTTTTCAATTCTTTCTTCGCTGGCCATGTTGGCTTCCACTACTTTCTCCTGGTTAATTCTTCTCATCTGATCCTCGCGAGCAATTTCCTTCCGTCTATTTTCAGCGAGAAGTCTCTGTTGTTGAGCATGGTTTAGATTCATTCGCCGCACAGAGGCCTAAGTAGGGAGAAAGCAGAAAAAAATGTCGAAATGAACTGATGTACATGTGCGACATGTACTTCGAGGCAATTCGAGAAGTATATCCACCTCACAACCCTTTTCTAGCAATGACGACAGCTATAAAAGTAAAGCGAAATGCAAAAGTGAACCTCACCATTTTCTAAGCGTGGCCCTTCGTGAAGCAGTACAGCTGTTCCTGAGATTAAAGATTTTAAAACGATAAATGTGTGTACTTCTTCTATGTAAACGACTTACTTGGAAAATGTTTATCTCCGTAACAACCAAAAAAAGCCTCATTTCCATGCTCTACCCAGTCCACTCTTACCCGAGTTTCCGCTGATCATAACAATCGCTGTGAGCCTCGTTTTCGCGGTGGCAAAATTCTATTTAGGTGACAATGCAGATAAGGCAAAAATAATTGTTGTCAAGACAACTAAAGCGTCTCGGTGGGACTCTTTTCACGTCGCGTTTGCATTGGAATGTCACGCGGGAAGAAAATTCTTACGTCATGCAGAGTTACCTGTTGGTTCCACCATGCAGCTGCAGAGAATAGCAGAGGCCATTTTAATATTGTAGAAGGTTGTAATGCTTTTCATGTTGTTCCACTGCACGTTACAGGCACCACTGCACCTAAAGCACTATCACTGACACTCGACCCAGCAAGCCTTGTAGCACAGCACATGTGTAGTGCGACTAAAAGGCCATGGACTCAAAATCGCCTTCTGATGATGAGGTTTGGTGCACTTATGGGAGCTTTAGAGCAGATAGGTGAAAAATTACTTCCACACCCTGGCATTTTTCTTATCTCCATCCTTTCTCTTCTAGGTTCGGACTCTGTTTGTGAGCGGCTTGCCCATCGATGTTAAGCCGCGTGAAATCTATCTTCTGTTTCGAAGCTTCAAGGTACGGTGCGCTTTGCTCTGTTCAGCTGATTTTAGTAGCAATATTTCGACGTTCATTGTAGCTCGGCTGAAAATGCCGAAAACAAGACATTAAATTTAAATGGGATTCGACAACGGCTATCAAGATATTTTCCGTTAACCAAATCAGGGCAATGTTAGTGCACGAGAATAAACCTACCGACGTTTACGATTTAAATTGCTCTGTCAATGTTTTGAAATCGATTTGACGGAGGTCGCAGAGTTCAAGCTACGTGTTGAAAGAAATGTAATGAATATTGAAAAGCGTTCGCTTCCCAAGAGTATCTTTGTCAGATAAAACAGAGCAGATCTTTCCTAAAAGCCCTTCAACTTTTAAAGAAAACCACTAGAAAGCATATTTCTCTTAGTTCGCACTTCCTGGTGTTCTCCGTTCGTAGTCCTTTAAATATTTGTCGAGTGCTTTGGGCTCCATTATCAAGATGAATACTATTTACGGTGTTAAGCTACTGTCTCATCGCGTATGCAAACAACAAAACAAAGAAACGGCTAAGGACACGATTTTATTGAAGTTATGTAAAAGAAAAACATGCACAATTTGCTGCGGTAACATGCAACATTCAGCTGGGTTCTTCGCGAGTCAGTTCTTCAGTTCAACGGGGAAATTGGTTCAATCTTCGTCTGGTGGACCTTGGCGACGACATAATTATCACTCCCTCCGCTTGTTCATGGTTATGATTCCAAGAGCAATTAGAGACAAGGAAAGCTAATTAGGCGATGAAAGAATAGACAGAAATTAGAAAGCAGTGTGTGGCTAAAATATTTGCATCGTAAGCGAGCGCTTAAATCTTAAATGACGAAAATATAGTGTCAAACTCGAATCTGTATTACGAACTAACTGACCTTATACCATCCGTTTGAGATAGCCTGCGAATGAAACGTTTTAGGGAAAGGCTGGTTTAAGGAATAGAGACCGCGGAATTACTTCCAAGTCATTGAGATGTACACATCTAAAAACAATATGTAAATCGCTCTATTGTAGATAGCATAAAACCCCCTATTCGTCAAGAATTCAAAAGAATTAATTCTGCTGGACATAATTTGCAGAATCAATAGCGTTACAACCACCAACAGAAAGCGACTAACAAAAATGTTCCAATTAATCTCGCCGAAGGGACTGAAAGCAATATTTTTTCTGGTCAATGCAGCTTTCGAATGTTCCCCAGCTTTTTCCTCTTGGTAGAGTTTTGTTTCATGATTTTCTCTTCGGATTCCTCGCATGTAGAGCCGTTTGCTCTAGAACCAAGTTCAATTTTGGGTAGCTGTCATTACGCTATTGTTTCGATTTCCACTCCTTTTTGATGAAATACCCGATTTTAGGCTCATCAAACCCATTCACAAGTCAACATTCCTTAAATAATGAATTCAGAATACAGAGTAGCAACATTAAGTTCATTCGAGCTTAAATTTAATCGGCTTTCCCTGGCTCAGTCACCCGCATAAACATTTTCAAGTACTGAGTACTCTTACATGTTGTAATACGGTTGTAAAGAATTAGGAAAAAATGAGCCTTTGTTTAAAAATCTTTTCTGATGGTCTCTTGTTGGTTTTATACAGCGGAGTTAGCAGAGTAAAATCTTGTTTGATTTATATTCTCCGGCCCGTGAAAAGCCCGAAATTTTTATTCGGCTATGACTGAAAAGCTACTTTAGAAGAATAGTGGTAAAAAGCTTCATGACAAATTATTCGCAAGGTGTTATTCCAGAGAATTTGGGATTCATACTTATTGTTTTGACATCTATTGAAAGGGCAGTACTAATGGTGTGTTTTTCCAATGGCAGGGTTACGAAGGGTCCCTGCTGAAACTCACGGATAAACAGGCAAGTGTGAAATCCAACTTGGTGGGGGCCAAACTTTTATTGACTTTTCATTCACTTGAATGTTAATAAAAGAGTATCTGAAAAATAACGGAATTAAGCTAGCATTCTTGTCGGTTTGTATTTTAAAGCCTATCGACGGTTCGGGAAACACAGTTCCATTCTGTAAGGTAGAATATATTTTTCTTTCTGCTTTGATTCCTTTGTACTCAAAACCACTACACATTGTTGCAGAGTACTTGATCTATATTTATCAATCGAATTTGCAAAACAGGGCCGAGATATATCGACTTGGGATTGTACTAGAAAGATACATGTATAGCGTCCAGCTCATTGCTTCATTGAGGCCGCAGCTGGGAATTAACATACTTCAAAACGAAATGCATTATGTAGGCGTCCAAAAAACATTATACCCTTTTAAGCAACACCTTACAAACAGCTAATTAAGTGCGTGGGAAAGTCCAGTATGTTCAGTGTTATTTCCTGTGAAAGCTTAGCTGTGGTTCTATCATAGAAGATAACGGCAAAGCCAGTTTTAATAGAGGCTATCACTATGTAGTTTGTATCCGGGGGTGGGGGATACTCTCATATATGGGCAAAGTAGGTATGTGCCGCGGGATAGGATGTGGTTTTTGAGGTTCTCAGTCCTTAAATAGGGTATCAGATTTGCCCATGTTGGCATGGTGTTCCCGGTGTGATCCTTAGATAGTGTGCTTAAATTGTATCAGCTAAAATAGCAGCGCGTAAATACCCAGTTAAACGGAAAACAAATGATCTGTTAAAGTGAAAGTATTAGCAAAGCGATTTTATAAAGATGGTGTTTTTCTGTGACGGTTTTGTCGTTGTTTCGATCGACACGCAACGCTTCTCTCCCCTCCGAAATTAGCCTGCGAACACTGACAGTTTTCCGGCTTTTGTTTCACGCCGGTTCTGATGGCATATTATCAAAGTAGGCTTACTTTGCTTGATGAAAACTTCCAGAAATCTTACAGAAACGAAATAAAGTTTACCCGTTTAAGCTATTTTTAGTTTTTGTTTATCATTGCATAGGGTGTCATTTTTCGAGTTTTTGCCTTATAAATAGAGTATCAATTTTCGTTTGCTGCATCGTTAAATGGGGCCAGGGTTTAAGACCCTTCGCGGCACACACCTATCAGAAATTTATGGGAGTACCCCCCCTCCGGCGTTTGTATACATTGTCAGTTTTGCCTTAATTATAAGTGATTTCAAGCATTTATCAACTTTGACTTTAGCTCTAGACAGAAATTCACTAAACCGCAGCTATTTTCCATCTGATTTTTATTCGGAGTTATCTTTCTGGAAATTTAGCTCTTAAAACTTCTAAGACATCTAATACGTTAACCAGGTGTTTGTAGTGTTTACGCCAATGTGTATATGAATTCTAAGGCGCACACGACCCATGAATCTCACACCAAAGTCGTAGCTCATACCCACCCCTATAGCAAAAAAAAGTGTTGTCACTCCCTCCCCACGGGATGAGAAGGGATGGAACGCTTGTATATCGCAGGGTTATCCAAGCATCACATCGTCCAAACTCAGTGAGAACCCATTTATAAACCTGGCCAGCGAAGAGTGTTGGTGTGGTGTGAACTGAGTTTTTGTCTATAACGAAACAACACAGAGCCATCATCTGAGTTTGAACCTGATGTACCATCCTTCACACTTCCACTACCCTGCCGTGCCTCCGCTCAAAATACAGATATAAAGATATTTTACTCAATAGTATCAGATGACAGCTACCATGCAGCGGTTGGGTTGTTCAATATTTGGTCCCCTGCCTAATCAAACAAGTTAGAGTTACCTAGATAATGTATGTTAACAGATCTTTTCTTTCTTTTCTTTTCTTGTCAGGGTAAACCTTCAGTAAGTATGCCTTCATTTTTGTTGTTGTTTTTTTTTTTTACTGGTGGAGCTCGATCCTCCCTTAAGCTTGATAACAAGAATACGCTTCAATTAAGCTGATAAGTCTAAACCACTCGCAGACGTCAGCCCAACTTCCAAACTTTGCATAGCTACATCTATAACTTTTACATACCGCTGATAACAATATGCTTGGTTCCTCTATACTTGATGTGTTACTCTTTGCTTTCTCCTCGTACCAGCTGCCCGCCCACACCTACCCCTCCCATCTACCACTATTTCTGCAGCGTCCTTGATGTTTTCCAACACTGTTGCCACTTAACTATTTAACACTGGTGCCCGGCTTAGACCTATTATCATGTTCGACACTCATTACATTACATTACGTTACTGTGTCACTATTTATTTGCTTTCCCTTGTTACCAGCTGGCCCAGCCCTACCCCTGACGGTGCTATTACAATTTCTACATTACCCAAGACATTTTCAACAGTTTTGCCAGTTAACAATTTAGTACTTGTTCCTGCTCTATAAGTCTATTATTGTTCAACTTTCAGCAATTTCATTATCAATTCACATACCATTCAGTGGTATCGTGTGCGTAGTTAGACTTTCTGTTCCCCCAGCAAGACTCTTGCTACTTCTTATGCTTCAAGTCGGACGTATAATGTAAACTCTGCACAGAACCCTATAGACTGAAACTGAGAGCGTAAAAGAAGAAGACATTGAAGCTTGGACCAATTTTGGTGATTAGAACAGTTACTATATGATTGCTGTCTTCAGTGAATGTAACTGAAAAGGATTTTATCCCCACTGCTTTAAATTGCATTTAATAAGTTTCACAAAAATGCTTCGGTTATGCTTCCATTGTACATTGGTTTCTTGCGTTAAGAACTTTCAATTGCATTATAATCCTGCATAACCGACTTATATGCATTAGGACTGTGGCCCTTCCGTCTCTTTTGCCCACTTAATAATGCCTTTATTTTACAGTTCATTGTTCTGAAACCGGTTTCATCTTTTTAGCCAGTGGCCTTTGTTACGTTTGAAACGAGAGAACAGGCGGAAGATGCAAAGGCTGCTCTACAGGTAAATAACTCTTATCCTGTAGTTCAGTAAGCTCTGCGTTTGCGGTTCCAGTTACCATAATCTGCGAAAAGGCATCCCGAGGCAATATTCTAATATTCGTAGACTAAATAAGTTGTAGTTACAAAAGAACCTAGTTTTTTTAACCCCCCGCCATGCAGGGTTTAACTAGGCCACAGTTTCCCGTGAAGCCCTCTCCTCAATACACTTTTGGGAACTAGGGATTCGCGTTTTTCCCACGTGCGAACAATAGATTCATTTGTAAATCTGCATTGGTCTTGCGAATAAAAACAACGCTATTTTATGACAATAATCCTTTTATGCTGACTGCACGGTGGTCGTTCAAGCCTTCTATTATATGTGTATAGAAATACAGCTAATACGCTTAAACCCCTGGTGAACTTTGGAGAAAAGGGAGAGACTAACGAGCGGTAGCACTGAAAAACAGTTACGTGTCCAGTGCATGAATGCTATTAGGAGTCGTGTAGTGGTGAACTAAAGAAAGGAGTCGTCTAGAAACGCAAGCCGCTTAATTGAGGCTACTATGAAAGTGATTAGGCTGAAAAAAGAAGGCTGTTTAAAAGAATTAAATTCAAAATTAACTTTTGATGATGATACACTGAAGACGCCGTTCTGTTGGTTCCTTAACGGCATTTTGAGGGCCCTTTTTTAGGAGCTGTTACGTCACCCTTTAATGAACTACGAACTCGTAAAATTTCGGTAACGCATCCCAGCCAAAACATGGCAATCTGTGAGCTTTCTCTACATCAGAGCAACATATAAAGCTGAAAAAATTCCAAACAAAATATCTTATCTTTCAGTTAGGCGCTGTTAATACCCATGGCATTGACGAACGCTTTTCATTCATCTTATTCATATCAGATACACATGTTGCCAAGACTCCACCAATAACATAACAAAATGTCCTTTTAGACTACACACATATCGCATTCCTAGCATTTACTCAGACGAAGGACAAACGCTCAAAACGGCAGCACTCCTTTAAATTCACTTTATCAACTCGTTTGTTAAATCATTTCAGTTTGTGTGTTTCAAGGTCCCACCGACGCAGCACCAGGTTCTTTAGAGACTCTCTCCTTTATTTTTATTGGTTAGCGCATGGGCTGTTTAACAAGCTTACTTCTTTATTTCACGGATCCGAAGTATGCGATATGATTACACATCTGAACGGGTTGAATGTGGTAGTGTCGTGTTTGTTACTTGAGTAAAATAAACCTCTCGGCATCTCGGGAATTCACTACTTTCTGTCAAACAGGTTTTGTGTCATCTCAATGTAATCATGCACTCTGCCAACCAATCAGATAGAACATGAGCAGTAGTGATGCACTTGTCCTGCGCTTTACAAGTCACCCGCTGGCATAATGGCTTGGCGTGTCAAGCCAGTGTACAAGGCACCAGATTTCTTGGGCTATAATAAAGGCCTCTTGTAATTCTTAGTTCAGGAGATGTTCAACAACCTCTTCGAAATAGTTGTAAACGAAGAATTTTCGAGTACGGTGGTTTTTTTGGCGCACAATTCAAAAGAAATGGAGGTGCGCCTGACCGTACAAGAATCTCATTTCGTCCTTCTTCCCTGCTTCGTATTAAATCTTTTACTTTTGTGATATGACTTATAAGAGCCCTTATCAACATTTTGAGGGGATGGGGGTATGCTGACAAAGAATGTACAACTACAAGCCTTGACCGCAAAGGCGGAGTCAATCACTTAATCTTTAAGGGATCTGGGAACGAGGGTGGGTGCGCAAACAAAATGAAATGGCATAAGTGTTAATAAGACATGCGTAGTTCCGTATGCAGACATTATTTTTTCTGTCTATTTCAGGGAGTTCGATTTGATCCGGACGTGGCTCAAACGTTACGACTGGAGTTTGCTCGTTCAAATACTAAAGTATCTAAGCCGGTTAATAAGCAAGCAGTTTTGACCTCGGCGCCTCCATTCTACCCGCGGGAACATGCATTCAGTGAGTAACTAATTCATGGGCTGTTATTTGTTTTTTAATTGAAGGTCCTATAAGGACAACTACTTTGGGTAGGGATACATCAGAAAAGCTTGATCAGGAAACGCTTTTATGGCCTGTCTGGTAAAAATTGTTCCATTGAGACGATTTGCCCTTTAGTAATATACATAAAAAAACTTCAACGCTCTCATTGGCTGAGATCGCGCAAATTAGTCCCAAACAGTGCAGAAAGTTGAAATTGAGTGCAGAAATTTGAAATTGAATTTTTTGCACGTATATCATTAACAAGTAATCAAATGCTTTTGAGTGCAATTTTGTATAAATAAGCACTAGTAAATTTTCAAAGACAACAAATTGCACTCGCCCTACAGGTTCGTGCAATTTTTTCAGTCTTTGAACAGTTTACTTGTGCTCATTTATTCCAAGTTGCACCCAAAACCATTTGATTGCCTATACTAATGTCTTATTCTTCTGTTAATCTTTCTGCCGAAAAAAAACGCGTTTTGTCCCATCTGCTAAGCTGCCTGTGGGTTTTCGAGTATGAGAATGCCTGTACCAATCGCTAAAAAATTCCAATATATGTTCTAATTCAATAAGTATTATAAAAAATGGAATTCCTTTTCAGCTCACTTCAATGCCAAATGCAACAGTATTTTTTGTTTCCCATAAAGTGTTGTTTATTGGATATCTAACTGTAACCTTGAAAAATGCTATAAAAATGGTTGTTAGTGTGTGTTTTTGAGCTTACAACATTGTTTTTTTTAGTTCCACCAGAACTGGCGGGAACCGGATTCTTGCACACCCCTGAGCCTAACCTGGCCTACCCAGCGTAAGTAGAATTAATGAACTATAGCAGTAGCCTACTGGTACAATAAGACTCTTGTAAACTTACAACGGAGTTCTAACCAAGGGATCAGTAAAAAGCTTCTCCAATAAATTGCTTTAAGAAGATGACATAGCGAATTTTGCAAATAATGCATATTGGGTCATGCACCCCTAGATTAGCTTAAGTCAGCAGGAGATTTTAACAACTTCCAAAAACGCTGCTTTTCACAACATTTATTTAATTACGCTCTATTTAAAACAAAGGTTCCTCTATGATAGTAACGTTTCGAAATTAGAAATTCGAGGGCCGTAAGTTTATTTTTGCGTTAGCAGTATTGGGCGTAAATTTTGTGTGGATCGATGTATGTAGAGACTCGAGCTGGGTAAATATATAAGAGGCGAGAAAACAAACTATCAAGTTAATTTTTTCTCTTAGGGAAGAGCTTGCGGTTCTTTAATGTCTCAAAGAAGATTAATTGATAGAAAATACAATGTATGTAATATAAGTAATTAGTCAGTGAGAGATTTGAGTTTTTTTTATTATTATTTCAGTCCTTTGTTTACTGACATCATGGCGGCGGCTGCGACAGCCCAACACACTTTCAACCACCATCCGACGAGTATTCTCCAGCTGCAGGTATGAGATTACCCACACTTCACACTTGCTGCTAGTGTTAAGGATACTGTAACTCTCGACTTACTTTATGCCCTAAAAGATACAAAGTGCAACTCATTTAAAACAAGAGTGCCAAACGAATGTAAGGCCTACTCTGGGACCTTAAGTCGCTCTGAAGTCTCCTTAAGTCGTCTTAAAACGCTTTTGGTCTCCTTGGCCTTAAGTCGCTTTAAGTCTCCTTAAGTCGCCATCCTTTTTTCTATCAATTTTGCTTAAATCGCCTAAAGTCGCCCAAAGTGATTGCGACTTAAGTTCCCAGAGTAGGCCTAATGCACTGTAAATTTAATTTTCCATGAATAGTCTCACTGGAAACAAACAGTATTGCTGAACCGCACTATTTGGTTAAGTTTTTCAAACTGAACTGTTACAGTGTGTGACTGAAAAAGTACAGGTTTCGTATAACCAAACAAAAAGTCGAAATAAAACAAACTGTACCATAGTACTGTAATCCCCAGCAGCTTTCTGAAGCGTGGTTTTATCGATAGATAAAAGACCTAGAGCTACACTGAATGGTAAAACAAACAGTACCGCAGCACAGTGATGTTTAATAGTTCTCTAAAGAATGGTCACACTGCATGGTTTGGTCCACAGATGATTTATTCAGAATGATATGGTATTGTACTATTTTGTAGTTTTATGTACCATAGAAAATCAGGGTAGTTTCCTAACAAACGTTCCCTAACGACGTCCTAAAATAAATATTTCTAAATTTATTTATCAGTTCCATCTTAATTTTCCTAGGCGTTTCCTCAACATCATTCCATACTCCCAGCCCTGGCCTCCCCCACGGCGTTACATCACATGACTGCGCTGGCGAATCCTCCGTGTAGTACTCTATTTGTTGCTAACTTGGGAAAAGGTAGTTCAGAAAAAGAACTAAGAGATCTCTTCGTGGAGTAAGTTTGATGGAAGACCATGGTTGTTTACAGTGCAACTTCTCTAACCAAGGCCGGCCAAAAAAATTTTCTTAACAAATAATCCAATCACGATGGAGTGTCCAAGCAATATTATTATATATCTCAGTTATTACGCGCGCTGTGATTGGTCAATTTAGCGGGCCGTACTTCACTGCACGGCCCGCTAAAGTTTGTTTTGGTCGCCAAAATGACTCCAGAGATATAATAAATATCTTATTAACCTCGTTTTCTCGGTCCGTACTGTAAAATACGGATCCTCGTTTTTTCCCGTCGATTTATGGCCCGCGCGCTTCGCGCTTGGGCCATAAATCGACGGGAAAAAACTCGGTCCGTATTTTACAGTACGAACCTCGAACTCGATTAATAAGAGGTATGTATCTCTACAAATGTGTTATATTTCGCTTAAAATACATATAATTTGCTCCATAACTGTACAAAACATATCAAGATTCAAAAAGAACCATCTTAGACTCGCCACAAATCTGTTGTTCAGCGTCAAAAACAGGCACAGTCAAAATTTGTATGAGAATTTATTTGGGTGACCTTGGCTCGACTAGTCACACTGTTAGTAATTAAATTTAAAATAAACATGATTGAGTATCCTAATTTAGGGAGACTTCGATTATATCCGTTTCGTTCAGAAATCGATTTTTGTATCACGTGATTTTACCACGGCTTGGCGCGCGTTTCGATGGTTATCATACTCGTAAAAGAATATAAGTTTTTAGTCCAATTGTTTTATCACTAGAATGCCCGACATTTACAGACCGAGATATACTTTGTACTCAGTCTTTCAGTTTTGAAATTCTATGGCTGGGTCTGCGAGTTCTGATTGGCTACCCAGGATTAAGCGCTTTGTCCCGCGGAACAAAACAAAGCAGAACCAGCTTGGTCAATAGCATATTCGTGAATAAACTTAGGGCAAAATGAAAGTCTATCTATAGTCTGATAGTCCAGCTTAGGCGCATCATTTTTCATTGTTCGCTCCTTGTTCGTCGCTTTCGTGCAATAAATCCAATGCTCGCCTTCAAACAGCTCGGACTGCGGCCTAATAAGAGGCTTTATTAATGAGCTCAATATGCTTCTGTCTAATTTGTACTCATTTTGCAGGTTGCCAGGATTTCGACGGTTAAAAATGCACGGCAAAGGGAATAGTCCTGTCTGCTTTGTGGAATACTCGGTATTTTATGTTGTTTTTTATAATATCTTTAAACCCCTTTTCAATTTAACAAATTCCTGAAAACTGGCGTTCGAGTAGCTTTTGTCGAATACAAGGGTACATATGCAACGATTCGTTTCAACTGGCCCCCTATCAAATTAAATCAGTTATTGAATAGAAAACTGGGTACACCGAAGATCATGAAAGGAGAAGAGTTTCAGAAGAGCAAAGAGAGAAGTATGGATACAGAAATCATCCAGGGAACGATCCGACCAATCCAAGCACACCTGAACAGACAGCCTGGCATCCGTGTGTCGATCGTACGTTTCCACTAGATCACTCTTATTTACATCCTTGGATCAAGAGAAAATTGGTTTCCTTCTTTGGGTACCAAATATAGATGAATTTTCATAGCTTACGTTTTGTGCTTACATTATCCAGAAATGCATTTTTGTATCTACGTGGAGTTAACAATGGAATCTGGCTTTTTTTGTAATATAGTTCTTTTTTTCCTATCTTAGGATGTCTTCACAGCGACCAATGCAATGCACACTCTTCAAGGGTAAGGATTGCTTACCGAGTATTCATGATTCGGCTATCCACTGATCAATAGACTGCTTGATGTCTCAGCACTGAAGAACTTTCTTAAATAGGCAAATAATTCTGCGATTATTCCATTATTCCAAACCATAATAAAGATGTTCAAAACTCGAGGAGACGACGACACCAGCTGTACTTGTAAAAATAATCCACTATATCATGTACTTGTACATTATAACTTTACTACCTCTCACACATTATATTTGATTTATTTCCAATGGCTGAGTCGATAAATTTGACCAATCCTAATCATTTATCTTTTATTGAGAAATTGTATCATTATTCATCATTCTGTGAGAGTCAGCGGAAATTCTGCCAATTCTAGTCACCGTTGAACAGCTTAAAACCATGGACCGCAATCCATTACCATTCGATCAAAAGCTAGCGAAACATTCTGTCCGATGATTTCCTCTACCTGACTTAGTGTTACACTGTTAAAATTAAATGTCTCTGCGTAAGACTCGTTGTAACTAGTATTAGAGAGTGTAACTAGTGTAGCTAGTGTTAGAGAGTTGCAATAGCTGTACTTGTAAAAGTTTCATGGAACCGACTCCAATGATTCAGAATCTTGTCGGTGATTTACCTTATGTCAATACACATTTATTTGTTCTTGTCTTGTAGTCGGATCATGCAATCATCGGCGGAAAAGGGTGGCATTCGTATAGAGTATGCAAAAACTAAAATGGGAGAGGTACATGACTGATTTTGTTCCGTCCCAGCACCACTGATAGACACATCAGTATAGGTAACACCATCTCAGTTTTGTCACGTAGTAATGCATAGTAAAGTGGTCATGTTGTCACGCAATGCACCACCACACTGCATTTGATCATTAGTGTCGACGAGCGTTAAAGAAGCGCTTTTAAGAGTCCATCAATAAGATTCTCAATAATTAGCTAGGCATTTACTGATCGTGCACTCATACTGTAATATTATCACTGGTTATCATAAATACATTTATATGTAGCATTTATCTGGTTTCTGTTGCATGACACACTAAGGGTTATAGTTAATCCCACCTGACCCCCCTCCCCCCCCCCCCCAACCATGTCCTCTCTCCTCCGCTAGACGGGATGCTAGTCCACCGCTGGGCCTCTTAACATTATATCGCCAGTATTCATACACCTGGGTGAAGACAGACTGTAGGGTTAGTTAAAATGTACCCAACACTATTCACATTGCACTCCCTGTCGCATGATAACTCCTACAAAATGATAAACAACTCAAAGCTGTTAACACTGAATTGCTCAACTATTTTGTCACTAGGGACGTGTGGTTATTGACGGTTTTGGCGCAGTAGTAATGCAGCCTTAATGCAGCCATAACATGGAGATGCGACTGGTTTTATCAGACAAGGCGTGACAAGTTAAGCAGCAATCTCAAATGGGAAAACTGAAGTTCCTTCCCGCAAAGAAAAACAGAGGAAATTTATTTCTATGTTTTAATACCTATTTCTTATTGTTTCATGAAAAGAGAATTTTTTCGAAAGGAACTAACTTATGAACAATATAGTTATTTAAGATGTTGCGAAAGCTTCTTTCATCAGTAATTATTATGGTAGGTTTAGTGGAGTCTTTTCAAAACTCTTCGGGTTTCAATTGTGTACCGGGCCATGGAGAAGAATGTTTCTTACTTAGGATCAAAATGACATGCGGAAAGAAGTAAATAACAATGACTCTGTATAACTCTGATATACTCAGATAAAGTCAGGCTACGATGTATTGAAAGTCACGCTTTACGTACGTTTTAGCTTTGTAGTTTTCATTCTAATTCTCTTTTCATCACAGGCCCGGTTTTTCTTACATTGAAAGGAAAAGTTTGGAAATAAGCCAAGGAAAAACTATCAGGAGCGAAACATTTAGTTGAAACGTTTTTTAAAGTATTTGAATGGGGTGTGACATGTCCTTTCAGCAATTTGCAGGTTTCAATCCAGTTGTAAATATTATGGTATTATTTTACATTAAAGTCTTCAATGAAAGATATGTGTTTTCACTTAAATTAATTTTCCTAAAAGACATCCATCTTTCGTCATGCTTACTCCGAAGGGAGACTCGATTAGGGCTGGCAAACCAAACTGTGCAAAGCAGCAGCCTGCGAACTCAGTCATAGTAACAGTTAGTTTTAGCCGGACCTGATTGATATATATTGTATCATAGTCAACATTGCAACAGTCTCAAGAGTTGATGGATCATTATCCTAGCTAGAGGTTCCTGAACCAAGCTGCAGTCTCAGCTGCAATTCGACTAAAGATTTTAGAACATAGAGGCCCGAATTAACTTCCAGTTGAGTCATCTTGTTTTAACATCTTTTGCAGATTGTGTATAAGGAAAGCATCTTCATTATATTTCACAAAACTTTCTCTTTTACATTCAAATCCTAGCAGTGCGCAGGATGTTTGTCCCATGAACCTAGTTTAATGGCCTTGCTCCCACAAGTTTCCTATAGCTCAGTGGATTGCCTGAAAGAAACAGTGCTGAAAAATACTTCTTTCGTAGAAGCAAGTACATTCGAGAGTAAATCTTCCTTCTGTTTTGTCATCGCAGGCTGAGAGTGATTCTGCTTTCACTCCGTGCCATAATCGAAGCCATGGCCACAAAAGGTGAATTGGTAACAGATAGGTGTCTTTTTCTCATAATTTCATTGTAAATTTGTAATTTGTATAAATGCTTATTCTATTCTTTTTTTTTTCTCCAGACAATTATTTCTTGTAAAGCCAAACGTGGAATGTGTCTGATTTTTAAATAAAGACTATTTATCTACTTGTATATAACATCAAAACTCTCTGCAAGAACATCGATCTTAAGATAAGGTACGGTCAATCTTTGAGAGCAGTTGTAAGTAAATACATTCAAATACTCCGCTCACGCCCTACCAGCAATTACACAATGCCTACAAAAGCCTATCAAATCCGGCAAATGTATTAAAAAGAACTTTACCCATAGATTTTTATCTGCTGTGTTTGTTGTTTGTTTCCTCCTGATCAGAAATATTTCGAATTCTACTTATTTTCTTATCCATTTTCAGATGTTTTGAGCGGAGTTGAGCCGGACAAATGCGTTCAATGTTACCATCACCTCATGGTGCAGTATAAAGCACATTTCTTTAACGTTTCCTTGAAATACTCTCTAAGTACTGAAATATTAAATTTGATGGATTTTACTTAAGAAACAAATAATTTGTATTGTTATATACCTAGACTTTCATTCATCAAAACGAGCACTGTGATTGGTTGATTCTTGGTCACGTGCCCTTGAACAAATTCAAATGTATCCCGACCGGGAGACAATTGCGCAGTTGTTGCCCGCGCGCCAGTTGTACCGTCTTTGTTTGCTTGTTTTTGCTAAGGGAAAGTCTAAATATATAACAAAGCACTTAATGTATGGTCCCTCGGGAAACTAGTTAGTTTTCTTTTCCCTCGAGTCCTGATGTTTCCCTCGACTTCGTCTCGGGAAACATCAGGACTCTTGGGAAACAAAACTAACTGTTTCCCTCGGAACCATACATTAAGTGTATAATGTCAGGGGTGGTGGGGTTGGCACACAAAAACCATTGACCAGAAGTGACAAAAATATGCGGCCTTCACATTTGCTCTTCCAGACATTTTATCCTGATTCAGTAGGCATTGCCTTATGTCCGCATTTCCCCATCTAGTGTGGTGTGAGGACATCTTTGTTTCTGAAATAGCCGTTCTACCCATATGGCTTGTTTAGCTAAATTAAGAGTTTGATGTGTAGTTTTTTAGCCTGTAATCTTGTCAGTTTTTTCAGATCTTTAGTTTTCGCCGACCTTCAAGCAGCCATGCCCAGGCTATTATGCCTCACATCAATATTTTCACTCCGCGTAATGGAACGGAACGCATTTAACAATGATATGCAAATATGACATGCAGTTACAACTCCTTATCAAAATTTCTTTTAGCAAGCTGCGCAGTTGTGGAGTATATTATTCCAAGCATAATTCTTAATTTCAATTATATCGTTGAAGAAAACCATTTTCCATGATGCAAGAGTAACAGTTAGTATTCGACAAACCATGCAATTTCCAAATCTGTAGCTACCTTGAATGCCGCTAAACGCCGTGTCACCTCTTTTCTAATGATTTTAGCATTTGGTTTCGTTGTGCCTTATTTCTTGATCATGTATACAGTGTACAACTTAACATTTAAACAGGGCCAGAGGTCGATTTCCAGAAGGATTTCCTAATTGGCTATGTAAGTTCAACCTTGCTCTTTTCGAACGGCGTCACAACACGTAATAATATACTTCGTTCAAATGCGAGACCTCCGAGCATTTGACTGGAAATTTTATTGTATGTGGAAGAAGGAGAGACGAAAGGAGCACAAATGAAGCCTGAACATTGTAGAACATTGAAGAAGGTTTAACACCTTCTTTTTATGAGTAATGATTAAAAATGAGATCTAACTGAATAAAATTCAGCATTTGTATAAGCTTTTAAACTGAAAATAAAGGTGAAATATGTGATGCAGAGATGAAGCGAGATAATTTGAATTTCATCAGAAAGGAGAAACATTGTTTTTGAATAGTGTAGAAATGTTTTTATCCTTAGGCGTCCTTTTCTCAAAAGAACAGAGTTTTCAGAACAAATTCGTACGTACGTAGTTTGGAAACAGGGAAGTTTCTGCCCATCCGTGGCAAACCTTGCCAGAAGACAAGAATGCTTTTACAAATTAAGTAAATAGGAAAACAGACTTTAAAAATGAGTGTTTAGGACTGGCTTTTTAGGACATAAACGTTTTTGGTTTTTGGGGATGATAAGGTTCTGACTCCTAGTAAAAATATCATGGAAAACCATATCCCGCCAACTCATCCTTATGTTTGATTTTAGAATAGAAGAGCTCCCTCCTTTTAAACAAATGTTGAATTTAAACTTTTATCCGTTTGATTAACTTTGAACTTTGTAAACCACATCTTCAACAAAATGTACCTTTACTTCACCATAATTTCCGTCAAGAAATGGAAAGTCCGTTTGGATTTGAACTGTACTTCAGGTGTATTTTACGTGGGTGGGTTTTTCGCCTCGGCAAGCTTACCATAGCGATAGAGTCACATCAATGCGGATATACAGACTACAGACGAAAAAGCGCACAACATCTGTTAGGTTTAAGCCAAATAGGTCCTTTTATCTGGAAGGATCGCAAGGAATATTCCATTTCTCGGCAACAAAGTATTTCCTGGTATGACATGATTTAGATGACAGGGCCCGTTCTGATTAATACTGAATGTGGCTTTAAAATCTCCCTGAAGATTTTACTATCATCAGCACAACAATAAGAAAATGCTTCAATCATGATATACGCAATACGTTTTCAAAAACACTTACATATGAAATTCAGTATTATAAGTTCCAGCGAGCGAATTCGTAATGAACTTCTTGTGCCCCATCCTGCATAGCAGATAAGTACACGCCTTTGGTAAAAACATAGTGAAATTAAGTTAAATGAGTTGGAGAATCAGTTCGGTAAATCGTTAGTTTCAAGGATCGTGTATTTTAGACAATTAAGTGTTTCCCAGGTGGAAACCTTCACAACCACAGATCAAATACTAAATACGCCCAATATGCTTCAAAGAAACAAAGGAAATCTATCATTTTGAGCTGTTTGGATAACGGATTAAACACGACTCGGCTCGTTTTTGCATCTTTAATAGATCCATCATGATTCTTCTCATCATTACGTTTGAGAGGCGGCAACAAACACTTAAAACCTATATTTGTATATGTGCTACGATTCTCCGCATATCACAGTTAATTTCCTTTTTCGTTTTCAAGTAAATAATCCTAAATAAGACCAAATCCTTTGAAGCATTTTTTAACATCAAAGCCTAGCTCAGATGTTTGTTCTAGATGAATAGGTGATTTCCATCTGCTTTCGTAAAGAGGCCATGTGCAGCAAACTCGGAACAAAACCGGCAAAAATTCCACAGTTCCATTATCAAATTTGAGGAAATTATCGTAAAGAAGCGCTTTTGTACATTAGTCGCAGTTGAGAGCGGCATAGCTTTTGTGCCAATCAATTAAGAATCTTATGAATTGTAAAAGTTTAGTTCTTATTCTCTGGAAACATTAAGTTTCTTTCCGCCTTGTTTTTGAATCAAAATTTGAATAAAAAGTTTAATTAACTATGTGACGGCCGGCAACACAGCTCACACAGCCAAACTGCATCAACCCTTCAGTTCTGCAAGACCATCTTAGGGAAGGTAAGGTCAATCTTTGAGGGCAGTTGCTACAAATTTTATTCAAATTCTGTCGTTTGGCTGCGCTCTCGCCCTAATAGAAATCATAAAATGCCTTATCAAAGCCTTTTTGATAAAGGAATAATCTCGCTAGAAAATCTTGTGACCGACACAAATGTTTTACTAATCAAGCAGAATCCAAACGGTTTACCTTTCACACCTCTTGAATGGTTTCACTTAATTCAAATTTTTGAGGCCCTACCAACTCAATGGCGAAAATCCTTGACATCTTGTGGACCCAAAAGTGGTACAACTTTTTTTTGTATGATCAAATTAAAATCTATCTTAAAAACCAGGCCGTACAGATCGAGAGTGTCCTTTCCAAGAATGCTTATTCTGAAATTAGAGCAGGATACGAAACCAGACGAACTGCACAAGCGAGATTTGAAGAACAGTTTCCTGATATATGCCTTGATTGGCACGATATTTATAAATTGCCTTTTAATGTTTTCATAGACACCAAATCCAGAGAATTCCAGTATAGAATTTTAAACAGGTACTTGACAACAAATTCTTTTCTTCATAAAATTGGTCTAGTTAATTCACCATTATGTACATTTTCGGTAAACTAGAGAGCGAATCCCTTGAGCATTTGTTAATTATATGTTCTTGTACTAATTAAGAGCTTCTGGTCGGACTTAATTACATGGAGTAATCAATTAAACACATCCTTAAGAGACCTTTCAGACAGCGATATACTTTTTGGATTTTGGCAAAAGAAAGAAGACTATTTGTTTATTAATCACATGTTAGTCTTAGCTAAGCAACATATTTATGAATGTCGTAATAAATGTACTTATCCTTCCTTTACAGTTTTCTTAAACAAAATCAGTTATGTTCATCAGTTAGAAAAGAAACTTATGAATTCAAATAACATAGTTGCCGATCAGGAAAGTAAATGGGAAAACTTTTAGCTATTCTGCCGTGGTAGTGAGAATTAAAATGCAAAAAAAAAAAACTTATGTCCTATTTTGTAGTAGTATATATTTTATAGTATATTTGTACCTAAACAGTCTTTACCATTATGTATGTATAGTAGGAAGTGTATTTTGTGTATTAAAAATAAAAAAATAAAATAAAATGCCTACAAGCTTATCGCAATTGAGAAATGCATTGACAAGAAATATATTTACACATTTTTATGATTTCTGTTGTGCTTGTATCTTGATAGAAAATCTATTCCTCTTGATTAGATACGTTACAAAAACTAAATTCGTTCTATTTACTCGTTTATTTTTGGATGTTTTGGGGCGGCGTTGATCCGGGTATTTGAAAAAAGTTCACGTTCTAACAAAAACAAGTTTGGCTGACAACATTGAAGGGCGCTTGGTACAGAAATGAAACCACTCGCCTCCTATCTGAGTGACCCGGGTTCTTTTCCCGTCGTCCCGTGCGGGTTGAGCTTATTTTGGTTGTCTCCCTGCTTAGTTTTCCAGATTCTCTGGTTTCCCTTCCTCCACAAAAACCAACACTTCCAAATTCCAATTCGAACAGGTGAATACGCAACCGCAAAAACCTATTTCTTCCCTTATTTATCTATTTATCTATTTGTTTATTTATTTTGTTTGTTCAAAAGGTTTTATTACACAGATACATCCACATAAGGAATATATAATATTAATAAGGGTTTTTGTCAACTGATTGGGCACGCATCAAAAAATGAAACCTTTCAGTCAGAGGCAGTTTATCCAAGATGTAAACGAAATTTAAAGTTTGGAATTTTCTAAAAGAAACCTTATAGTGAATCATTTTTCAAAACAAACTGGGTTTTCGTTTGGAGCATAACAAGTTGGTTTAAGAAATGGGTTATCGAGTATCTCAATTTGATCTGCATTTGGTGCGTAATGTTTTTATATATTTATTTATGGATATCATTTTTTTTTTCTTTTTCAGTTATAAGGTGCGACATCTTCAACTAATTATTGTGTGCCTACTTTCAAGCAGCCTTGTCCAGCTGACCAACATGTCTCACATCAATTTTTCTACTTTGGCTAATGGAACAACTCATAAAAGTTTAGTGTATGTGTCCGCTCTTCCTCCGGCAACAACTAAACTCACACTGTGTATTGTGATGGCGATTATTGGCATCGGAGGGGCTTCTGGGAATGGCTTGATACTCTACTTCCTCTCAAGGAGAAAGCAAGTTTTTTACCTGAGATCATCTACTTATCTAAAGAATTTAGATATCTATATCAGGAGCTTGGCAACATCGGATGTTCTTTGCTCCATTTTATCTGTTCCTTTGCTCTGCCTTCAAATTTCACTCGACTTGTTTCAACAGGGTTGGCGATGTCGACTAGGGAGGGTTTTGATTGTTGCATTTCCGTTTATCACTATCAATAACCTTTTGATAATAAGTGTTGAAAGGTTCTTATCGACCCGCCAAGTTCCACGCAGCTTGAGAGTCTCAACAGTTCGTAAAGTAATCGTATTTGCCTGGGTAGCTGGAAGCATTATGGCCACACTACTACTGCAATAGTAAAGGGAATTGAATATAAAGTGAACGACACGCATTTTACAGTTATATGTGAATATGACAGGTCCAAATTGTTATTTAGAGTTTTTTTGTCAAGCTGCGCAGTTGTGCAATATGTTATTCCAAGTATACTGTTAGTCTTAATAAACATATCGCTGATCAAATCCATCTGCCACAGGACAAGAGTTTCAGTTAACATTCGCCAAAACAATGCAATCCAAATCACGTTAAGAGCCGCTAAGCGCCGTGGCACCTCTCTTTTGATTTCATTAACATTTGCTTTCGTTGTCCCATATTTTTTTGGAATGCTGTATGCAATGTACAATAATCTGACAGGGGAAGTCATCGATTTCCAGAAGGATTTCCTATATCGCTGCGTAGCTTCAGTCTTGTTCTTTTCTAACAGTGTCACAAACGTAATAATATACTTTGTTCAGATGCGAGACTTTCGAGCATTTGTTTGTAAACTTTTTCGTGGAAGAAGGAAAGGCTGAAGAAGCTCAAATGATAGCCTGACCACTGAAGAACGTCGAAGAATGTTTAACGGGTTCCTTTTATTGAGTAATGAATTTTCCCCTGCCAGAAAATGATGCCATTTATTGCAGAAAGAAGAGGGAAGAGAAGAAGAGGGGTAGAGGGGTAAAGGGAAATGGAATTTCCGGCGATTGAGCGCCTGCGAAACAGCCGGAAATGCAATATTTCTGCGTGACGGGAGCGGCATGACCTGGGACAGAGTACGGTTTATAGTGCACGATGGTCCAAAATAAACCTTTTCCCGTCCGCCATTTTTCTTTCTAGGGAAAAGCTCTGGGAACGAGGTTGCACGATGGTATGTAGCTAAGGCGGTTGAAAGCGTTTGAATTCACGTGTAGGTTCATTCTAGGCCGACACCTCGGTTGCTTTCCGCTGATATATTCAGTATTGTAGTGAATGCCTGGTAGGAAAGTCAAGAGCTTGGCCCTTGGTTCCTACCCAGATTTCCTGTCCCTTAATTTTTTCCCCAAGTAGCCAGGTTTTTGTACGGGGGCAGGTTACCTCTGGCCTCCGTATTACCCTAGCATAACGCTCGGTTGCCCAGCCTTGTTTTAAAGAAAGTAGGTTTTTTTTCACATCTCACAGTACACTCTATAGATATATGTAGGCTATATGTAATTTTAATGAATAAGTTACTGGTCGCACATGTAACATTAATTGCTTAGACATAGTATCAGGAGGTCAGGTGTAGCTGTATTCTGGTGCACGGCCTATACTAGCAAAATAAACCAGTAGAATTAAAAGACACTTAATTGTCTGCTGTGTAGTGGAGTTAAAATGAGGGGTATAGGGGTGTGGTGGGATATGGGGTAGAGAAATTGAGGAGTAGTGGGGTAGTGGGGTAGTGGGGTAGAGGGATAGAGGGATGAAGAATGGGTAGGGAGGGGTAGTAGCTAGGCTAGCGAGATGTGAAGGTTTGAGGGGTGAAGAGGAGTGTGGAGAAATAGTGAGTAAGAGTACACTTTCTATTCCAGGTCATAAAATTTATTAGTAATTTTTTAAAAATTTATTTCTTTTTCCAAAACAATAAAAATAGTTGTTCAAATTAACTTTCATTTGCGTGATAAACATGAATTCGTGTGCAAAATATCCCAGGGACAGTTTTTTCAATGCTGACAAGAATAACTCCAGCGTGGAAGTTTCGTTAGGCCAGGCTTTCTGAAGATTATTATAAATACTTATTTCCTATCTGTATGCATGAGCTGTGGGGCTGAGTACCAATCGCTTAGCTTGATACATTCTTATTGATTTAATCTCTTTTGGCGGCGAATGTATGATCCTAACCAGGCTTTGTGTTTCTATTAGTTACAAATAGTGCGGAGTTTTTACTTGTCAGAAAACTATTGGTACGCCCCCTAACAGCTACGTAATGTTCCCCATATTACTCTGTGTATCGTCTGAAGGTTTATAACTGTAAGTAATAGTACTGAAGGTTTATTACTGGTTTACCCGTCATCCATTTCGATGCGATTTCTTTCATTACTTCTTTCATTACTTCTTTCATTATTTCTTTTCATTACTTAAGTCAAATTGCAAGATTCCTCTGCAAATTAAAGGCGAGTTTCAGATGGAACTGATCGTCATTTGGGATGGTTACCTAGTTCGAGAGTTCTTACATAATGAAATTTCCCTCACATAAAAAAATATGTTACCGATATATTGTTATTCTAATTCCTGTAAAATAAATTTTTAATTCTTTCGAAAATTCGTTATTGCATTATACGTCGTAGATAAGATCATACATAACATAAATTTTATTTCCCTAAGACTTCTTAAGTCTTTTTCCCGATAGATTGAATCTTCAAATGGTAGATAAATTTCATGTTGTTAGTTTTAGTGGTCTAAAATGTCCTATAACTCTTTTGAAGACTTAAATTCAACAGTCAGTGGAAAGACTTCACAAACTAGAACTGCCTTGTTTTGGTTGTAGGTTGCTTTTTAACACTGAGCTTCCTCTAAGCCAACGGAGTAAACATGGCTTTAGAGATATCCCCCTATTGTGAGCACGAAGTAAAAATATTTCTCAGCCTTAAAGGAAAATTAGGTAGATTTAACAATTAAATTCAACTCTTGCGGTCCAGAAATTAAGTTGTCTGTGGGATCGTTATTTTCTGGGTGTCTCATCATGAAATTAAATCAGTTGATTTTTGTATGGATATGCAGTTTAAAAATTACAGGTAAACAACGTTCGACATCTGCAGTAGACGATGTCAACAACTGCAGAGATACAAGGCGTTCGGTCTTGTTTGAAAATTTAAATATGAAATGAGTTTCACGTTGTTTTTGGTGAATGGTTAAAGCAACTCTGCCGTTGCTATGTTACCAGATCGAGTGTCGATTCAGATAACAAGATTTTGAAAATGTAATTTTTAAGCGCAATTTTGTTTTAAAATTCTTCTTTTCCCTTAAAATAATCAAAATACGGTATATTTGAGCCATGTAAAAACAATAGCAGTAAGGTAAATGAAGTTAGTTATGAATATTTCATTTCGGGTGCGGTTGTATTTTCACTTTTCACTGTTCAGCTGTCTAAACAAGCGGCAAGGGGTATATTTTTAACTATAAAAATTTTATTCCTCGATTTTGAGTGAAATGAACTCAACCTATCTCTTATCACGACCTATTCTGCATAACAACATGTAAAAAAAAAACGTCTGGCGGAAATAGAAAACATTTGCAAGGTTAACAAAGCAATGGAAATTTTATTTTCAATGATTTCAAACACGTAAAACTAAATTCTATCATCTTTTTTCACACAAGGAAAGGAGCTAAAATCTAGATTGTATAATGTTAAGTCAATTTTCGCCACGACCTCTTTACTGATTTGGAAATCTATGTAGCTCAGACTTTTAATGAGACTTAGGTGTGAAGCAAAACTGCTACGATTCAATCGCTGTTAAAACTGAAACGGAAGTGGACAGCTTCATTGCAAGGGATTTAATCAGCGCAATATAAAATGTTGTCTGCTATTCAGGCCGTTTGAAATAAGTGTTTTGCGTGTAAAGCGAAGCCACTGGCAACCACAACAGAGATTTATTTGATGAGGCTTTATATATGAAAATGGTTCATTGTCCGTTTGATGCTTTGACAACTCCTACACTTATTGTGTCGTGCGCAGACTTGAATTTGCAAATGTAAATCGAGCACCAGATTCTGTAAACAGTCGGTTGCAGCTGTTTACATGTGGATCAGTCGAAGGTGGTTAAAAGTGCTTCAAACTGCATTGTCTTTGCTACAAACTTACTCCCTTCAAGACTCACAGAGTGGTAATTCTTGTCCATTGAAGCGGCCATGGCTAAGATTCGTTGCAATCGGAAGACAGGTTTTCTCAAGTAAAGAGCTTCGTTAGCTAATGACGAAGAGAATCTAAGCAAGAATGATGTTCAACTGCCCGTTATACATCATTCATTGACAGACTTGCGTGCGCTCTCAAGAAGAGAAATCACGAATTGTTTTGTCGCTAATAACTTAAGAGAGAGAAATTCAGTATGGTGGAGGAACCTGAGAGCTTAGGAGCCAGCAAAGATGTCAAACCCTCCGAGAAAAGTCACAGTTTGGAAAAAGTCAATCCAAGCATAGCAGGAAAGATTGTACACGCTATTGACAAAGATTTGGTGGTTCCCAAACTAACTTTTCTCTTCTTCTTCATGGCGACCGGTGCCTTTTTACCGTACCTTGGTGTTTTCTACAAACAGCTTTGGCTATCGGCGCGGCAGTCTGGAATGCTGCTCGGAATACGTCCGTTCGTAAAAATGTTGTGTTCGCCACTCTGGGGAATGGTTACTGATGTCTGCAACAGGCCCAAACTTATTCTTCTTATTTCCATCCTGGGTTCAACTGTGGCTCATTTCTCGCAGAGCGTTGTGTCACCGTTCCGTTTGCCTTGCTATCCAGAGATCATTAACCGAACCAACTTCAGTTACCCGGGGACACTTCACGGATACGCCTTCAAACAACCGACAAGAAAGAGTAGCTTTCAAGGTACTAATATTGGCTCCAGCAAACAAAGTCAACTTATAGATAAAGAAAACATTTCTATATACAGCTCTGAAGATAGCAATGCCACAAAATTTAGACAACGGTCAGACCATTTCCCAAGCGTAAACTATGATGAAAAAGAAAAGCGTTTCATGAAGGAACCGGCAAATCTCCGTAATGCTTACGACACTGAGACGACAAAAAACCAAGAACCCATCATTCCCGAAGAGTTTGGTCAACATGAGGACAAACCTCGCGAGGCGAACCCTGATAAAAAGAACATATTGACCAAAAACAAGAAACGGAAGAATCTAAATCTTAAGAATGACTTTCGAGTGAAAGATAACCACGCAATTTTTATAACCCTCTTAGTGATTGTATTCCTCGGTGAGTTCATTGCCGCACCAGCTCCAATGTTGACCGACAGTGGAACTCTGGGCATCTTAAGCGGACGTGAGCATGAATATGGGAGGCAACGACTCTTTGGTTCTATAGGTTGGGGTGTGGGGTCACTTCTGTCTGGTGCAGTTGTGACGGCGTTCAACTCTTGCCCATTTGAGGACAGTATCAACTACGTGTTGTGTTTCTATGTGTTTGCAGTGGCTATGATTTTAGACTTTTTTGTATCTCTTTTCTTTAATTTCCGTCCTGCCCCACCTAAGCCGAACACTGCTGCGGAAAATGAATTCTGGAAAGGGATAAAAATATTCTTGAATCTGAAAAACGGAGCGTTTATTTGCACGCTGCTTTTTCTGGGTTTCTCACACAGTCTTCAGTTGTCGTTTCTATTCTGGTTTCTTCAGGACATCGGTGGTACTCCAATTCTTTTTACAATCATTGTGGCCATAAACTGCTTATCCGAAGTGGTGATGTTTTTCCTAGCCACCTACTTTGTCCATAGGATTGGCCATGATGCTGTGATTTACACAGGACTTGGTTGCTATGGTCTGAGGTTTCTGCTGTATTCGTACCTGAGAGAGCCTTGGTGGGTGCTGCCATTAGAAGCTCTGCAAGGCTTCACGTATGGCGGAGTGTGGACAGCAAGCGTAGCATACGTGGGCCCCCAACCAGGTGAGTAAATAAATAAATACTGAATGGACGGCTTTCAGCTTATATTGAATCACTCATGAATCTGTCGAATCCCTAAGCGTATATTTTTTGCTCTATGTTCAATACATTTTTATAACTAAACAGAGGCTAAAAGGTACAAAAGCCATCTGTGACTGCGTGCCAAGAGACAAAGTCCTCAAATGGTTTCCTAAGTTAATTAGTGAATATGAGAGATCTCAGTAAATCAAAGAAATCAGTTGCAATGTCTTTTAGATACGTAGAACTTGGGAAAATTCTATGCAAATGTACAGAGATTTTATCTGCTTAATTGTAACAGACCTTGAAGTCAGGATCAGTTTTCAAAAAGATAATTCAGGTTATCCAGCGACTTCCATTTATTTTTGTTAACGTTATTAGCTGTCTGGCTATATATGCGGTCGGTATTACCACCATCAGGTTATGTCCGAACCCGGCCTCTTGTGGATGAATAACTGTGTGTTTGTAAAAGAACGAAGATGGAATAGATTATGTTGAGCCTGAGTTCTCCAAGTAGGATTTGAACCTAAAACTTTCCGATTACAAGTTCAAATGCTCCATGTTTGCTTAAGAAGCGGGACTCCCAGCGGCCGAACTTCAAACGCGATTATAAGAAATCACCCTTTCTCCCTCTTCTGTGAAAACATTCTTTCGTCCAGGAGTAACTGTGTCGCTTAAAGAAAAAAACCAACAACTTAATTTTGAGCGGAAGACCACCTTAAAGGAGTGAGTTAAAGCGACCGCACAATGAATCTTGAGTGAAATTGCAGAGATTACTCTAATAATGTACCGAAAGCTAAATTCTTTGCTCTGATAATTCCTGAAATAATTATTTTTTTCTCATCTGATTTACTGATACAGATTTACGAAGGGGCAGCAACCGCAAATATCTTTCTTTACTGCTTCCCGACAAGAAAATTTTCACCGGTATTCTTCGAAACCAAAATATAAAACATATTTATGCATGCAGTTGGTCCCTTTGTTGAATTTACCTAATAGCTGACAAAGTAAATACATCGCTCACAGGGCAAACATAATATGAATCTATGCAAAAAAAACTTGTTTATGAGATCTGTTAAGGTCCCGTCATTAACACGACGTTGGAAATAAAAAAAAAATAAAGGCTCGAGAAAAAAACATTGTCGCCTTAGAAAGCAGTACAAAAGAAATCTAAAATTAGCTAATAAAAGTAATTGACAAAAAAACCTTTCGTGTCACAAATATGGAAAATTTAATACTTGGGTCGGAGTTATTAGGGGATTGTTTCCAAGGAAACATGGTAGTTTTCTCTTTTTTCTTTATTACTCAGAAAACTACTCAATTAATATTTCATTCTGATTAAATTTAGAGCTGCTTTCTGTCTTTGCTAATTACTTTTTTTGTTAGTGTAATTTACAGGTATGCTTAATTGGCTAGATTTTATATTCCCACTTTGTACATTATTACGCCTCCACTAAAGAGTGATTTTTTTATGCTAATCGGAAGCTATTCAACCCTCAGGGCTTGAAAATTTGAAATCCAGTTGTTGTAAATCTATATAGAAGTAAACAAAAAACTGAATGATGAGCGGGCAGAAAGTATCATATATCGAGGAGTATCTTATTATAGACAGTTAAGACAGTTATTGCGTTCCGTTGTCCATCCGACGAACCATAGCAGTTACCTATGAACTAAACAATTTTAACTCAGCCTGCTTATAAATCCGTAATAAATAAATCATAAATTCGTTTAAACAGGGGTGGAGTGATTTAACTAAGGTAAAAGGAGACTCACATAGTGAACGAGATTAAGTTCTTATATATGTTTTGAGTTTGGCGTGTCAGACTGACTTCAATTGCAATTGACCAAAGGAATGGTGTTTATGTCGACCCCTCCCACTATCTAAGAGAGGAAAAAAATATTCCTTAATTAACGGATATTCTCGTTAACCCACTCGCGCTGAACAAATAAATAAACTTGGGAAGGAGATGAATCTCACCTGGGATGCGTATAGACGATAGCTAACTTTACAGTGTAATATAAAAACTTTATCATATGGCTGTGTCTCAGAAGGACTGGGAACTACCGAATTCACGAATTTGATTGGCTGAAATCGATATTGACCGCGGTCTAGATTTTCCCATCTAGACCGGCATCTGTAGACCGGTTTTATTTTGCGTTGAAAAAGTAGCAAACTAAAATACAAAGACGTTCACCATTTTCTTTTATTTTCGTCTCAATCATTTATGGAAGTGCCAAAAAGCCTGATGACAAAAAAAAAGTAAAGAAGACGAGCAAATTTCGACAATTTCGGCAGGTTTAAGTTAATTAAGCTCATCGCCATTCGCAAGCAAAATGTCAGCAACCCAGTTACATTAAACGAATTAAAGTTTCCTTCTTTGCCATATAATAAACATCTTATTAACCGAGCTAAGTCGGTCTGTATGGGAGAATCTTGACCTCGGTCGTGTGTACAGACCTCACTGCGTTCGGTCTGTGCTCATGACCTCGGTCAAGATTCTCCCATACAGACCTCCAGCTCGGTTAATAAGAGCTAAGAAATAATGGTTGCGATATATGCGTTATAGACCAAGCTTATGGCTGCCCATTGGCCGAGTTCTTTCAGTTACATTCTTTTATTCAACCTCGTTCCCAGGACCGTTTCCCTGAGTTTGGGGCTGAGGGAAAAGGTCCTGGGAACGAGCTTGTCTTTTATTGACCGAGAAGTACTCGATGTCAATGAAAACGCAAAAAACAACAAGGTCAATATTCAGCCATCTTGACCGAACAAGTTTGGTCAATAACGGATTTATGATATGGACAGTTTGTTTTGTTTAGTGGGGGAAGGCGGGAAATCCCAAACGGGCAAGATAGACCCAACTTGCCCGCTCGGGTAGCCAATCAGAACGCATGATTCACCTACTGTTGCCCGCTCGCGGAACCTGCCATATTATTATTCCTGTAAAATCGCAAGAGTTATTGAACTGATAAATTGGATACAATTTATAGATAGTAGCGTTATATGCTATCAACTGTGACACCATAATAACCTGTATTGCATTGATTTTCTAGGTTCCGGAGCCACAGTCCAGGGAATAATTCACGGGGTATACTGGGGCCTAGGGATGGCGGTGGGCGGAGTTTTGGGTGGAGTGATGGTTCACGTGATAGGCGCACGTCTGACGTTTCGTCTGGAAGCGGCCATCTCGTTCGCAATTCTTGTTCTATTCTTTGCCATTAATAACTTTGTTGAGCAGAGAAATCGTTACTCGCAGGTTCCCAATGAACCTCCCATCCAGGAGACTGAGGAAGAGGAAGAACAACTAAGGCAAGAAGGAAAGTAAAACAATCTGAAAATGATAAATTAATCCCTTCCTACTTTATGTAATGCACGAATTTTGTGAATATGTGTAAGTCTGTTGTCTTTTGCCTGTTCTTTAGGGACGGACCATTAGAAAAGTGATGGGGGGGGGGGGGTAGGGAAAAAAAACAAACAACAAAAAAGTCATTCAAGGGAAAATGCCAAGAAAAAAAATTCATGCAAAGAAGAAGGTAAAAAAAATTCATGCAGAAGGAAGGTCCAATTGTGACTTTTTCACACGTAGTAAAAAAAAATTCGTGCAGAGGGGTTCACCTGAAAAAAAAATTCCTGCACAAGCAGTGAGCGGAAAAAATTCGTGTAAGCTGAAAATTCCCCACTCCCCCCCCCCCCCCCCCCCCATCACTTTTCTAATGGTCCGTTCCTTACTGGAACAAGCACAGAATAAGGAGCTAATTATCGGAGAGGTGACTGGTGCAAATGACGGCAAGGGCCAGGATCCATTTCTCGAAAGGCCTGGTAACTTAGCAGGCCCGGAAAGCTATTTTATGATAACAAAATGTACAACGGGAATTACAATTTTATTAGGCTTTTAGTTTTAAGCCAGGCAGTTTAAAATTAACTAGCACGTTGGGTTGGTTCGTATTTCAAGACCTAAACACAACCATTCGATAGACTACAACTTAGAAATGAAGCTTCGGGCTCGTTTTAGTCATTGGGACCTTGAAGAAAAGGGGTCCTAAATCACTAGTGAGAACTGTACATGCCCCGAAATGATCCCCAAGTAATCTTTGGATTAACAACCGAAACCGGGGACTGTACAGAGCCACATGTTAAAATTCCTCTCTTATGCAATGAAAGTGTATAGCATCGATCAGCCATGCCATACTTTAGAGTCCTTAGGTACTTCAAGATATGACTGAAAAATTCCACAAAATTCAGGCATTGCTTTGCATTAGCCCTACCTTCTTATTAATGAATGGGCCCTAAATTAAATTTCTCCTGTTATATAGCTTCTTCCAATGCTAAGTGTTCTGTGCAAATTCTGATCTTAACAGCTTAAGAGCTTAACAGCTTAACAGCTTATTAACAGCTCTTCTTTGAATTGATACCTTTGTGGAAGATAGTCATGCGAGAGACTCCCTAAATGGTTCAAATTAATTGAAAAAGAAATGTTTATTAATTTTAAACATGGAGGGGAGAGAAACTTTGACCGAGGCTAGACTCCAAGAAAGCCGGTTAGTTCTAAGAAAGCAGCTAAACCAATAGCCCATTTCCGAGTTGCTACATGCCTCAGTTTCATAGCGAGTCCAGGTGCAAGACCATACAAATGGAAATGATAGAGTATTCTTATGCAAATTAAACTCATTTCCATTTGAATGGTCTTGCACCTGGACTCGCTATGAAACTGAGGCATGTAGCAACTCGGAAATGGGCTATTTCAACGCTTAACTCTGGATCACCGCTGACCATCCATTGCTGACTTAGAATTAAAACGTTTCTAAAGCTAGGAGTTTAACCCTGGATCAATGCTAATTGGCTATCTAAGAACACGACCCTGATATTTAAATGTTCATTCCCTGATATGTCCACGGGATGAGCCGATTAAGGAATCTGAAATTTGAATTAGGCCCCGTTGAGCGGGAAGCCCAGACATTACCCTTGTCAGGATACTGACGTGGTAGCTTAATTCACCTTTCCACATGCAGTGTATTAGACAAAAAATGTAATGTAATAAGTTCGAATATTTAATGTACGAGATTCTCTGTGATTTAACTTTAAACTTCTTCGGGATGAAAAGGAAAAAGTTCTTAACACCAAAATAGGAAGCCAGGTTTTTTTTCTGGCCGAATAATGGGCTTAATTTTTCTTTTGGAAAATCTTAGTATGTTTTACTCTTGTTAAAAATGAAGGGGGAAAATCAGTGTAATGACAGAAAATCGAACTCTAAAAGACAATTTTTTTGCCCAGTTTTCTTCTTTTCCTGTTTTCCTCCTGACTAGTAGAGTTTTAAAGACAATAAAATTACAGGTAGAACAAATGACCAACGATTAGCAATCACAAATAATTTAAAGATGAAGCAAGTTAACTAATCCGCACTCAATAACCTGTATTGGTGAACACCACTAAATGTTCACAATAAAAAAAAGTAACGCGTTGACCGTTGACCTTAAGTTCCCTGCGTGCTATTTGTTGTCGGGGCCGGATTGTTCGAGCCAATAAACGCGCCAACCACGGCAAAAAGTCACGCCACGGTACCACCCTGGCAGCTTGAGCCCCATTCCCAGCCCTTCTCGCTTCCTCCACAAACGCGCACTCAACACCCTAGGGCATTTTGGTATTTCAAAACTCACAATTAGTAGCAGGACTAACTTTGTAAAACTCAATCGATCCCTTGCCACCAACAGATTAATTATGACACAGAGATTATTCGGGAGACTTGGTCCCCCACAGGAGCCATTACCATGGTAATGGCTCCTGGTCCCCCATTGCTATTCAAACGACGCTCCAGGGGTGGGGTGGGGAGAGAGAGAGAGAGAGAGACAGACAGACAGACAGAGAGAGAGAGAGAGAGAGAGAGAGAGAGAGTACATTTTCCCTTATTTTTTTGGCATTTTTTACCTTGTTGTTCATTTATACTGAAACCACTTGTTCGCTAACTTTTGTTCTCTGCAGTTAATTCCCAGCACTCCTTGATCAGAGGTTTCTTGAGGTTTCCTTGTTCCCTAAAATCCCATGCAGGGGCTCATAGCTGATCAAAGTGAAAAGCTCTCATATTGTCTTTGATTCTTCTCTTCATGCACTTTTCATCCAGGCGACCTTAGAAAGTGATATTTATATATTAATAGGAGGGGGCGATGATGATTTGAGTTGATATCCATAGAGAAATAGACTAAAATAACGCGGTTGACAACGTTTTGAACTTTTTTAAAATACTAGCTTTTCATTGAGACTTTTTCTAAGCCTATTCCTTTTCTCTTATTTACCTCAGAGAACAATCAGTGCCTCCGTTTTCAAATTAAATGGCATAACACTGAAGATCTTTGCCACTGAATTGATCTAAACCGATGCCTAAATGAAAACAACAACAAATATTTGCAGAGTAGCCCATGCAAGTGTGCTTTATTCCTGGGGGGTGGAACGCCACTCAAAGCCTTGTGCTTCTGTAAAGGGTTCCATGGCTCCACTTGCCCAACCCCACCCACAGATTCTTTTTGTACACCCGCCCCCACTTTGGGATCCAAACTGAAGCATTTTGGATATTTGTTCGGCTTGACTAAGGACCACTAAGTCAAACGAATGTTGTCGCTGTGAGAATATAATTCCTTTAGGACTCTTTTTAATAAGAAAAAAAAAATAGAAGTTCCCCAAAATTGACTGCGTGCACAGTAAATGTTTTATTCCAAGAAAGATATAAAAAGGTGTTTCAATTGAACTCTAAATTTGGCCGGAATTCAAAACACATTGGAAAGACAAAGCGACACAGGATCACATTGAAATGGTGGACAAAACAAAGCGTTATTTGTTCCCCTGTACATTTGTTATCACCGAAACTGAATAATCTGCATTTTAAATACATAATGTGACACTGCTGTATTTTTTGGCTTGGCTGCATTAAATACCTCTTATTAATCGAGTTCGAGGTCCGTACTGTAAAATACGGACCGAGTTTTAAATTTTTTTCCGTCGATTTATGGACGAGGATCCGTATTTTACAGTACGGACCGAGAAAACGAGGTTAACAAGATATTTATTATATCTCTGGAGTCATTTTGGCGACCAAAACAAACTTTAGCGGGCCGTACAGTGAAGTACGGCCCGCTAAATTGACCAATCACAGCGCGCGTACTAACTGAGAGATATAATAAAATTGAATATGAATAAATAAATTGTCACGAGGGTGACAACTGTACCGCTCAGTCTTGCATAAATTTGGTAGTGATGATGTTCTATTTGGTACAACTTTATTGAACTGTGACTCAGTACTTTGAGGCAACATGCGGGAATAACACAAACAGAACGCGTTCTGAGATGATTCCCAGCTCTTATCAACCGATAGAAACAGACTCACCCCCAGAGAACGATGACAATTCGTCCATGCTGCAACAAGATGCAGGCGATGCACAACCACCACAATGGAGGCAGGTTATTCAAAGACTTCAAAAGGCGGATAAGAGTTTCTTGGTATCAAAGGCTTTTTATTTCTTCTTCTACACAGCATTGGGCGCCTTATTTCCATTTTTTGGTCTCTTTTATAAGCAGCTGTGGCTTACTCCTGGCCAAATTGGTTTATTATTGGCGTTAAGACCCATTGTAAAGCTGGTATGCTTGCCTCTGTGGAAAATGGTCACCGACCGATACAGCAAACCGAAAGTGGTGTACTTTATTTCCATTCTGGGATGGCTTATCGGTTACTTTGGCCAGTCATTTGTCTACCCAACGACATTATCTTGTTATGAGTACGCTGTAACGCCTGTAGCGTCTCGAACAAGTGGAGTTTCTGCGAATTTCAGTCACGTCAACTCAAGCGCTAAATTTACTCACAACCTGACCACAAGAGAGCTCGCGCTAGACTCTGAAATTTCTAGGCCATTGAAAAAACGAAGCGTTGATTATTACAGAAATCTACTTCAAACGAAAGAGAAAGAAAGACTTGCTACAAAAGAGCTTCACGTGAGAAAACAGCTGTCAAATA
>OX453280.1:922500-1030000 GCA_949710005.1 Ricordea florida
AGATATTTTTGTTCGAAATTCGCAATGAGGAAAGAATATCAGACATTAAAAGAAAGTAAAAAAATACAAAACCATTTTCAGGGGTCAATTCAATGAAACTTTTATGAAGGTCAGCAGGCCATCAATATAGATGAGCTGCTGAGAAGGATAATTTACAAGTGTATCTAATGTTTTCAAACTCTAAAACAATAACTATTTACCTTGAGTGATGTGTCATAGGTCGCTTCGTCTTTCATATCTTTGCCGTCAATTTTGAGCTTGTCTAGAGCCTCTAGTCTCAGCCCGTAGAGGATCACGGAGCCCCAATTGGGTAGGTCCGCTGATGCATAACCTTTCCTCTTCACCGTTATCTTCAGTTCCGACTAAAAAACAAACACTGGCACAGTGTGAGAGGGCTATGATCATTGTGCGTTAGGAAACAATTATATGTTGGCAGGGTGGTAAGTTGTTAAGTGACCTCTAATGAACCGTAGTGTAACGTGGTGAAAAGATTATTGGTATGTTACACGTGTAATGTAATACAACGTAACGTATCTATGTAGTAGATTAATTTTTCTTAAAAAAAGTTAACCAAATCATAATTGGCGCCTGAAGTTTTTGGGCTGCTTACCATTGTCTATTGCTTATTGCAATTGCATATTGCACTGCATAATGCCTGTCTGGCTTCGGCGCATGGCTGTCTCAGTTTAAATGGTAATAATAATGATTTAATAGCAATAATAATGATAATGATGATGATAGTGATAATAATTTTGACCCATTTGTTCAGTGCCAATAGAAGAAAAACCTGAAGGATAAAATTTATAAATTTTATTGACTGGGGTCAAATTGAAATTCAAATGTGCATTTACATGTACGAAAAAAGGAGTTTAACCCCCAGTAACATAACTTTGACAAAACTGGTCACAAATGAATGTGAATATGCGAAAATTTCATACATGTGAACTGCGGAAGGAAGATGTTCAATAAGTGAACGATCGTCGCAGTTATTTGAGCAACTTAAGCAGCTGCAAAGATAAGAGCTATGTCGCAAGGTCCTGGGCTGGAATCCCGTTCAAGTCTGAATTTTTTCAGGTCTTATCTTTGCAACTGCTTAAGCTGCGTACAAAACTGCGACAATCTGTCACTTATTGAAAACTGGTTACAAAATTAATCGTGTTGAAATTGAGGAAAATCAATAGGGGAAGTAGTAATTTGGGGCTTACTCTTCTCCATTGGTTTCCAGTAATCTGGAAACCAATGGATACCAGAAGACAAGAACTGCTTAGTTCCTTACCTCAGAGGCAGCAAACTCTATCATAAGGTACTTTCCATTTTCCACGGTATCTAGAAAATACACACGCAAAAGACTATGTTAGAAATGAGAGATCAAATCAATGAGAACAATTACAAAAAAAAAAAAAATTTGAAAGCACTAAGCCATTCTTTTTAGCTCAAGAGCAGGAGCGAATCACCCCTGATTCGCTCCTGACAAGAGTTAATAATTAAGTTGGGTAAATATGACAAGAGTTAATAATTAAGTTGGGTAAATATGACAAGAGTTAATAATTAAGTTGGGTAAATATGACAAGAGTTAATAATTAAGTTGGGTAAATATGACAAGAGTTAATAATTAAGTTGGGTAAATATGACAAGAGTTAATAATTAAGTTGGGTAAATATGACAAGAGTTAATAATTAAGTTGGGTAAATATGACAAGAGTTAATAATTAAGTTGGGTAAATAAAACAGCTCTAAGCGCATTAGTAAGTGGAATATAGACGTTAGGTACAATAGCCTCTCATCTGTGTGGAAACAATACTTTTGCATATTATATTTAAGTCGTGAATATGCACTCTACACGCGCCGCGTTCGTTACAAGCCCCGCCCCCCTACCCATAGTCAAGCCCTAGGGGGCAGGGGGTGGGGGGCAGTTACGGTATTCTTATTGTTTTTGCCGTTCTTACCGACAGATTCCCCGTCGTCCCAGAATAGTTTTCCTGAGGCTTTTCCGTCATCATCAAGCGCAGCAATGAGTCCCATTGGCTTCTTGCGACTGAAACAACATACAAAGTTATTTTTTGGATTGTAAACGTTTCGACGATTGTCTATTATGGAGAAAAGCTTTCGATGGCCACAACCTACCGTCTTATAGCGTAATAGAGATTTGATTAGGCAATATCAAGGCTGGTAAATACTGCCTTTAACAAAAGGTTTATAATTACTATTATTGTTATTATTATTATTATTATCATCATTATCATTATCGTTATCATCATCACTACCATTATTATCAGGTTTCAGGTTTGTTTATTTCCACACAATAAAACTGAATACATTCAAACATGGTAGATAACTGAGGAAAAAATGTAGAGATGTGTGATGAAAACCCATGAGGTTAAAAAGTGTTTATTATCAGTCAGTTTCACGTGTCAATACCTACAAGCAAACTGTCTTCAGAATGACAAAGTGTTATAGACAAATCTATTAATCCGAGATGCATCTGAGAGTAAAGCGTTGCGTGACGAACGTTGCGTGACAAGCCAGACAACGGCTGCTGAGGAAACTACGCTAAGGCATGTAGCATCAAAAGAAGCAATGTAGATTTACATTGTTCTCTAACTTTAAGCCCCAATATGAATATTCACTTTCTCCTAACTGTTCTCATATATTTGTTATGGTACTATTGAGGAGAATTTGTTTAAATATCAATACAACTCTTTTTTGGTGATCATTTTCGTTATTCTCATAACCTGAATGGTTGATGAACAGTGAATATTGTAATGAGAAATTGGATGCTGATCACTACTAATGAAGTAAAAAGTTCCTTTTTTGACACACAGCTATCAAAGAGGGCAGCGCGGTGCATGCTTGTTATTTACCTAAACAACGTATTATTGGCTGGTTCTTGGGTTGGAATCACATGACCGCCTCGCACGTGTAAGGGAATATGATCCAATGGAGCCTCTAATGTCACGTCATTCTTACGTTCTGACAGTTCTTCACCCTGAAAAAATTTATAAATATATGATTTATTGAAATAAATCAGCCTACTGCATTTATCTCACAGGGAACTGATGTAACCTTAGACGGAAACTCATGACAAGACCACTTGCTTATTGTATATGCCTAGCTCAAATAGTAATCTTAATGTAGTTTCATATGTTTTTCTAATCAAACGCGAAATAAAGCAAGGAACAGTTGATGCAATGAAACCATGACGTACCGTGTAATAATCGTACCATCGAGCATCCGGGATGTAGACATTTACATTTCTGGCTCCCTGTAACGAACGAAAATATTCGTGCTGAAATTGTTTACTTTTATGTTAACATCAGATTGCTTCATTTTGTCTTTTAGACTTAAAGTGATGTAGTAACTAGCAAGTTATTTTTTTACTCACCTCCTCCAGCACAGGAGAGATCAAAAGAGCCTCACCCCAAAGAAACTGTCTGTCAATTTCCCACGTGATCTTGTCATTTGTGAACCTGTCATGAAAGGCATATTGTATTAATAAAAAACGATTGCTGAAGATGATAATACTGAATTATAATGATAATAGTAATAATGATGATGAAAATTTCATTATTTTTCGTCCCTTAGCTATTAACGGCAATCCATCACCCATTTCCTCAAAGGAAAGCGAAAATTTTATTTTGTTCGCAATGTGAAACTAGTGCCTGCACTTGGCCTGCGCTCTTGGGTTTGTCAATCCATTCAAAGGGTCCCTGAGACGTCTGATGCTTCACAAACCAAATAACACTCAAGTGCAATGAAATGCCAAGGTTAGTGAATTGGTATATGCTAAATACCTCTTACTAACCGAGTTCCAGGTCCGTACTGTAAGTTACGGACCGAGTTTTTCCGCTCGGATTTATGGCCCAAACGAGGTTTGTAAGATATTTATTATATCTCAAAACAAACTTTTGAATTTCGCCCGCTAAATTGACCAATTACAGCGCGCGTACTAACTGAGGGATATAATAATACGCATTATTACAAAAGAGACGGCTTACTCGTGCATCAAAGGTCGCACCACTGTTGAACCATCTTTCTTGGCATCATAAAACAAAGTGTACAGATATGGTAGCAGCGTGTAGCGAGTTTGCAACACTTTACGGACTTTCTTGGCAAAATCATCACCAAAAGACGCTGGATCCTGGTCCTAGTGATAAACAAAATAAATGTTTGTAGCTTGTCAGCAAGAAACAGTTTACAGAAGCAAAAAAACACATTTCTGAGAAAAAAGCGGGCCTCCTGACTATGACTTGTCCCGAGTGTGAGACAAACAGTAATAAAGAAATAGCTTAGATTAAAGAATTAAATGTGTCAGGATATGAGTAAACAATAATGTATGCATTTGGTTGGGCACAGAAGAGCGCGTATGAATCCCCTCCCTCTCCAGTGTCGAATTATACGACAGACTCTCTCGAACTGAACGTTTTTGCCGCACCAAATGAAAATTGTCGTATGGAACTGATTCAGACGTCACTATTTTGCCGCACTTAATTCATCAGCTAGGTTCAGCAAATAAAAAGTACGGTGTCTGAACTGGGCCTAAAAAGCGGATTAGGAGCAACGGTGTCTTGACGCTTGGTTTCCAATTTTGCGTTCATCGTACAGTGTAAACGTTTTTAAGATTCAATGAATGCTTCTGTGATAATTTTCGACAGTGAGATAGTCAAGGTTAACCTGTTGACTTTACATGGTTAAGGATACCTCACATATATGGTGAAATAAAGAATACTTGTCCTTTGAAGAGCGTTGCGCCCATATACGCACATACGCCCGTACCCACAGCTGAAATCTGGAAAAAATATTTTTTTTTATTCTCTGAAAGCATTTTTATCAATAAATCAGGATGACTTATAAATGTTTAGAATTTTTTGAAAAGGGAATTCTTACTGCGATTTTCATAATTTTGCGAACTCCCGCGTTCAATTTCCAACCGCCAACTGGCGTCTTTGCTTCCGTCAATCAAACTTCCGAACATTTTCCGAGTCCAGGTCGACCATCCGCCATTGAAAGAAAATGCCACGTAAGTTCGGCTCTTCTCTTCGATGGCGAATTATTCGCCTGAATATTACCCACCGTGTCTCTCCTAGTGATATTTGCGATATTTTATCCCTGGGCAAAACATTTGTACACAAAGTGCTTAGAATTTACCGGGAAACAGGAGGAGTTGAAGACGCCCGTGCGAGAGAAACGAGGGGAAAACCAAGAAATCGCAATCCGATGCGACAAGACAACAGTCGAGA
Organism: Ricordea florida; assembly: GCA_949710005.1. Lineage (NCBI taxonomy): Eukaryota > Metazoa > Cnidaria > Anthozoa > Corallimorpharia > Ricordeidae > Ricordea > Ricordea florida. The sequence goes on from OX453280.1 coordinate 927,737, forward strand.
TCTTTTCACTTTTACTTCAACTTACAATATCAATTTTTAATTTCTTACCTGGTCATCAGTTTGATCTATGATTTGTGTATCTTCTATGTGTGGTACTTCAATCGCTACATCATCAAAAGACTCTGAATCGGCCAAACTAGAACTGACATCAAGAGAATCCGCCATCTTCGCCGTCACACGTGTGTTGATCCAGCTGGGCGGAGTCAGTGCTTCGGAAACTGTTCGACTGCCATTCGAGCGACATCCGAAGTTTGATTGACGGAAGCAAAGACGCCAGTTGGCGGTTGGAAATTGAACGCGGGAGTTCGCAGAATTATGAAAATCGCAGTAAGAAGGAAAAACCAAGGGTGCTAGCGCGAAAATAAAGTTGAGGGTCATTAAGAGAAGTCTATTATTACTGATTACTTCGTTTCCAAATCCGTTGTGATTTCTGAAGAAAGGATAAAATGCGCCAAGCTGAGTCCATCTCATGCACATCTCATCAGTAGGGTGATCAAAAAAGCCACAAACATCCGCTCCAATCTGAGAAAACAAGCAATAAAAATTGCTATCTGCATCAAACGCTGCATCACAGGTTTAAACTACCTTGATTGGAGAACCTCAAATGCCAATGCTTTACACTTTCATTTTACTACAGATAAATTTAAAATAAACCCGTCCTGCCACAGGGAAAGCTATAACCAGTTCGTCCATAAGCAAGCTGGAGTCACCCATTCTGAACAAAGAAATCCATACGGCATAAAGGTAACAAGCAGTGGAGTCACACAATAATTGCAAAAAGGGGTACTTACGTATGGAATGCCAAAGAGATTGAACTCAAGCATTCCTAAAGACAAGAACAAGAAACGAACAGCACAATCTCAGTAGGGAATAGGTACGTATATCGTGCATAGTGAAAGTTCTAAGTTGGTCACGTCTCACCTATTATAGAAGTATGCAGTTGGTCCCAGGATGCTTTATTGTCTCCCAACCAATGCCCCGTGTATTTCCCGCTGCTTGCAAAAGTTGATCGTGAAATCACAAGGCTTCTTTTCCCTGTGCTCTCCCTCGCTGCCCTGAGATGATAAATTAGTTTAAGATATCTTAGGACGCTTACCATTATCCAGAACTGGCTGGTCAGACCAGTCCATTTGTAAAGAGAATTCCACTATCAATCAGAACTGTCCAGACAGATCAGTTTATTTCTACATAGCTTGTATGACAGTGACAGTTTGTTAGTGAAAACTCTCAAAAGAAGGCTAATTCATTTTTGACCTGCCGGGCTGGTCAGTTCTGACTTTTGGTAAGCGCCCTTATATACTCCAACTGCTCAAGGTCACCCATTTTCCAGCGAACTAGCCTGGTAAAGCGCTGCTTTCATTTCGCCACCGCCATATTGAAATATTCAGGGCACGACGTTACTCTAACCACAACTCAGCCCAGAGCTGTCTTGTATTCATCCTAGATTTCGCGCTCCCAATGTTTCAATATGGTGGACAAACGGAAAGGAGCGATTTCTCGGTGAGTTTAAGGGAAAGCAGGCAATTGGGCACAGTCTGGTAAATCTCTCAGATTGAGCAGATTTCAAGGTTTGTGTTAAAGAGTGTGACCAGATGACTTAAAGCCTAATGATTGGTAGCCTTATTGTACCGAAAATCTAATAAGGTCTTCAATCAGATCGAAAGTTTAATGAGACAAATCGCTGTCAATCAAAACTCTGACATCAAAGTAAACGACTACCAGAAGGGGAAGCAAGATTTTTAAGAAAAGGGAGGCATAATCTGAACAAAGCAATGGAAATACAAATACTCACTTAAAGGTCGTTTGACTGAGGCCATACAGACTGTGTACATTGTAATGCAAACCACTGCTTTGCCGCGAGTTCATACAAATTGTTTTATCCGCCATGATATCCCCAACAATCCCTATAAGTTTGGAGGGAAAAACATGAGATTGTAATCATGATATGCCAGAAAGGAAACTATGTAAAAAATACTTTTTCATTGCTTCTGTCTTCGTTATTCGTTTTCATGAATACCAGTCGAATAAATGAAACTTGGCATTAGCTTTTATTCCACAATTTACTGAAAACCATACAAAATGCTGGGAAGAATTAGTGTTTTGATACTGATACCAGAGAAAGAAACTAACTAATAAAGGCTAAAACATTATTGCTATTTTGATATTTCAAGAAATAATTCTCTCAACCATTCGCTCTCACGAAGGACTAAAGCTCGAAACGTTATCACCCATTGAATCTTACGATGATAAAACGAACTTTATCAACTTGTTGATAAACCGTTTTTGTGTGATTCAGTTTCCTTGTGAGGCAGCACCAGTCCCTATAGAAACTAGTAGTTAATCAGTCATTATCATTTACTTGGTTTGTAGGGTGGATAGTCCCACTTGTTATTGCTGCATCCATCAACTTTTCCAGGAACAAAGTTGGCAGGTTCATTCATGTCCTGTCAACAAATTCATAAATAGTAGATCGCTTTCGGTGCAAGACTAAATTTTAATTGATTTTCGGGCTACCAATGTGCATCAACACATGGCGGGAACACAAACTGCACCATGATGCAGATGCAAAAAAATTACGTACTGTATTTTGACTTTCAGGCAATTAACTGTTGCCAAACCTTTAGCTCTAAAACTTTGATTTGGAGAAGGCACGGAAGTTTAGTGGTCAGCGTTTTGGACTTTTGTTTTATGTCAAACCTGATATAGAAGTATGCACTCTTGTTAACTCAAAAAGATTTAACAACTTTTAACAAATTAAAAATAACACATTTTACCAACTCATTTTTTGTTGCTCTTGGGTTTTCTGTAAAAATAAAGCATCGAAGGATGTTCAAAGTCATGTTTGCCAGTTCGATAACTTAAGAGTAGAATTTTAATTTCGGGATTTTTTTCGTGTTGTGTGAGTTCAACTAACAAAACTTTGTAGTTCTCGGAATCTAGACAGCATTACGATGTATTTTTGGGCCTCATCTCTGTTAGCTACAGAATCAATGTCGCCGGGTTCAAGTAGTAAAATAGTCGTAAATGACGCTAAGTGTAGAACACTATCGGGATCGACATGCTCGTCGGTACTCGCTATAAAATCCTAAGACTTCTAATTCAGACTAGTGAAGTATTGTATCAAAACAGATACTCAATTTTCTACATCTAAAACCACTTACTATCCACAGACCGTCGAACTCTATAATTTTGTGGAAATCTTTGATGAGCTGTCCCCAGTACTCACTGATGTTTGGATGAAAGAAGTCTGGAAATGTGGCGTACTGACGATACAACTACAACCAAAGTAAACAACGTCACAGATGACATCAGCGAAGCAGTGACACTGACAAGAGCGCTGGAGGGAAGACGGAAAAGGGGAAGACCTAAAACCACATGGAGGCGAACAGTAGAGAGAGAGAGAGAGAGAGAGAGAGAGAGAGAGAGAGAGAGAGAGAGAGAGAGAGAGAGAGAGAGAGAGAAAGAGAGAGAGAGAGGAAGATAGGAAGCAGGATGGAAGTCGTGGGTGGAGACAAGAGTTGACTCAACCAAGAAAGAAAGGTGGAAACGCTCTGTGGTGGCATTATGTACCAGAGAACCCGAAGTCACTAACTAACTAACTATCCAACTAAGTGACTTACAGATGTTATCGGTTTATCTCTTGTCTCCCACAAAGCATTCAAACACATTTTTCCCTTAATTAATGGTTTAAGAAAACAATCAATATTTTATCTGTACCTTGGTTTGCTCGTCCCATGGTAAACTGGAGTTGACTGTGACGTTCTCCAGCGTCGGCCATACCTAATGAAGAGTATATTCACTCATCATTTACACTCAAAATGAGTAAAAATCAAAGCAAGACAAAGTAATCTTAGATAAATTAATTTGATTTGATACATTTCGACTTAATCATAAAAAACACAAACGCTCTTCACTATCTGTAACCATAAAGAAAATACGAAAGAACGCCATATCACATCTTAAAGTTGGCAGTGGCATATCATAATAATATCTTCGAACTACGAAACGTCTGGGTAATATTAATAAGCATATACTGGATTTGGCGTTTCTATGAGATTACTTCTTCAAATCTATAGTCTTAGACTTGAGGGGAATTCTGTTATTTCTTCTCTCGAGTCTATACTTTTAGACTTATTAGTATAATATACATTACCTTTCCAAACAAGTTTTTCCCTGTGTCACCATCTTTGATAAATACATCAAGCTCGTTTCCCCAGTCATAAGGTTTGTAATACTGACTCTCATTGGCTGCAATTGCAGGATCCTGGAGGAAAATGTAATACCACATGTCACGAAAACTAGAACTTCGATGATTTCATTTGTGAAGGGAAGGAATTCTTGTGTGACAGTCTTACAGTGTGACTAGTCGAACCAAGTCCACCCAAATTATTCTTCATACAAATTTTGAATGTCTGTTTTTGACACTAAACAACAGATTTCTGGCGAGTTTCTACCGACTAAGATGATTCTCTTTTAATCTTAATATGTGTTGTATAGCTATAGAGCAAATTATATGCATTTGCCTTGCTTTGATTAATCCCACTATAAACGTTGCGCTGACAAAAGGACTAAAGGGCATTATTTAATTGTTTGAAAAAATCAGAGCCAAGTATGCCTTGTGTTTCACTATGCTTATGTTTATGGTTCAGTTATGCCTTGTGTTTTAAAAAATACTATCAATAGTACTTTCTTAAAATTTCTAATTAATCATAATATTTTCCCCAAGTTTTGTAATTTGTAGCTTTTTAAATCACTTTCTAACTCTCCATTCTTATAGTATATATCTTTATACGAATTTTCATTTAACTTAGAATTGTATATATTTTTATCATGATTGTAATGTTTTAGAATAGATCTCGAGGACTACAAGTTTATTAGTGTGTGAGCACTCCTGCGCGTCACCTCAAAAACGTACTTACCAAAATAATTATATATTTCAGACCTCTATCTTTGACAGAACGGACGAAGTCAGGGAGACCTTTAAAGTTGTCAGGATCATAAGTAAAGTCCTTCATTCGAATCATGTAGTCAATATCGGCAAACTGCACATCCTATAAAAATGATTAAGGAAAAGCTGACTCAGGCAGCAGTCTGAAAGGACGTATACAAATAACTGCAGCAATGTTCAATCAATCAAACTTTATTTAAAGAGAGTAACACGTAATGGTAAAATAAAAAATCAGTTCGTGACCCTTGTAATGAATAATATAGATACCAAGTTAAATGAAGTATATTATTGGAAATTACATTGTAAAAACTAATCTAAAACTTATGTTTATAAGGAGTAGATAGCTGTTCAAAAACGTTTTTTCGAATTCCACCGTGTGTTTGACCTGAAATCGCCGTTCAAAGTTCCTGCTTGAGCCAGACCCATCAAACTTGACCGAGCCAGAAAGGGGCGTGGGTCTATTCCTGACTTGACGTCACAAACTGATTTGCACATTAAGTATTTATAAACATACATGTAAAGCAGTTTGTGATGTCAAACCAGAAATAGACCCATGCCCTTACTAGTTCGGTCAACTTTGATAAGTGTGTTTCAAGCGGGAATTTTTAACAACGATTTCAGGAAGAAAACACGGTGGAATGCGAACACATTTTTTTGAACAACTATCTACTCTTCATGTACATACCAGAACTACAAAACACAGAAGACGATAAAGACACTTTAACTCAGTGAAAACGAATATAGAACAGGCTACTGTTAGTAAGATCGATCATTAACTTTGTCAGAATGAGGGTTCTGCGACATGTACATTTACAGGAGCCCATAATGGCTCGTGACATTTGATTGTTTTGGCAAAGATTAACTAGGCAAGCGCAAAAGTACTCTTTACTTCTAAGACCCTGGCTTTTTAATCTGAATCTTGTGCATTAGTCACTAGAACTGATACCAGGGATCGCTTTTCACAGTATTCAGGAGCTTCAGCAAACCATAAAACGACGATGAGGACAGCACATTAATTTGAAAAATCAATATATTTTCCTGTTGTACTCTTGGCGGCAGGCTTTTCTCATTTTGTTCCATATTTTCTTTCTACTATAAACTTAGTACTGGTACAGTTTTTATTCCAAATTCCTCTCTATTTAATTTTGCCGTTGTTTACTCGAGTCTTCCAGAAAAGTTGAGAAATGGTCATTTCAAATTGTTGTTTTGCAGATAACAGCAAAGAAACCCACCTGAATATATTTTTTCACGGACAATTTCATTGTGTCGTTCATCAACGCTATTGTTTGGTGCCGTCCTAGCATGTCGTGTTTTGCTTAAGCTCCCTATAACCACTGAGAACAGTGACGTCAGCCCTTTGGCACCCTTCGAATGCAGTTGTCAAACACTTGATTAATCATTTTTTGCGCTTTCTATGTCGCACTGGCTGGAGGTATTAAAATGAATTTGGCGACTTCTTTCACAAATCGCTTCTCATTGTACCGCAAATTCTTGCAACTAGTGTTGTTTTACAAATGCTTCACATTTCAGGCAGCTTTTACTTTGATCGTTTCCGTTCTTCATTGCTACGGTAGATGATGGGTTGCAAAAGAATCCCAACAAATCTTCTCAATGAATCAGAAACAGAATTTAACTCCAATCGTGACCAGCTCACCTTTGTGTCAGGAGCTTGTTGCTGAGTTCTGATTGGTTCATTGGACTGTGATCTAGTGTTGTGATTGGCTAGCTGACTTATTACTTTAGTTGGGTTCTATGGTAACTGTACTTTTTATCGGCTATAACAGAGGAACCAGTGTCCTTGGGGTCAGGGTGACAAATTGTGTTTAAGCTTTTGTTCCTCAGGGCTGGCTGCCACAGGTTACCTACCTGGGGTAGATCATATTTTGCCATCCTTTCTACCAGAGCCTCAACGTTTTCTATCTTGTTGTAGCCCCATCGGGACAACTGAAACCCTAAAGACCAGTAAGGAGGCACAAACGTTCTACCAATCGCCTGTTGGATTAAAAGAGTAGCATTGCGTAAAAAAAATAACCATAACACTAGCAGAACAATGAGATCAAATGAACTAGTTAGCGCGTGAACACATCTCATGTGTTTTGGAACGAGACAGCGCAGTTGCAACATGCATAATGAAGAATGAGGTGATACTGGGAACTACCCCAAAAACCAGTGTACCAATGTACATGTAATACAATACAGAATTTCTCTGTCAAAGGCATAAGACAGGAAATTAGTAGACCTGCTTCGAGTACTACAGACAAGCAAAATAAAGCAGTTTTCAACGGAACCTTGATGCGACGCATCATTTTCCAAAGAAGAAAAATTTCTATGGCAAAGCGATTATATAAGACAATGAACACTAATGAAGTTGGGAACGAACAAGCAGTTACAAAGAGTCTTATTTTCATTTTTATTGCGTTCCGCATCTAGTGAGATTGGCAATTATTTGAGAAACTCGCAATACGTAAGGTGACTTGGTTACAAATTTAACAGCATTACCTCGGTGTACTGTTTCACCACGTCCTCCGGAGAATCCCCGAGGAAAAGATAGAAATCAAGAACGCCTCCAATTGTACGGTACGTAATGGCTGGCTTGGGCTGAAGGGCAACATCTAAAAAAAGTATTAGCTTCTTTGATACCAAGCTTCAACAACACAGTAAACTGTGTCAATGGTGGTAGACATGCAAAAAAATTTATTTCCGCTATATACACAAGTATTCAACTAGCAACGATAAACTAAACACATAATACTATAATATTACATTCCTCGCGTCGCGTTTAGATCCCTTCTTATTTTGGCGGACTCTTAAATTGTTGATGTTCATGGAAAATAGACGTTTCTCTCGCTTAGTCAAATTCTCAGTCGTGTGTTCAGACAACATTGTTCAGAGGACTATTCAAACTAGGGATAAAAAAACTGAGAACAGCGTGCATTTCTTTTTTAGCATTTATATTAGTGAAGCGCAATACATATACCCGAATGAAAAAATTAGCATACAAAACAAAGGAAAGAACACTCGCACACACAAAAAAGTCTAGGACGAATAAGAACTGTAATAAGAATATGTATGTGCTCTTTAACTACGGACCCTCTCACGGGTTAATTACGACCCAGAAGCCACTTCTCCCATCTTTTTTTAATGAAAAGCTAATTCGTCTCTTTTCCAGCATGTATTTCACAGTTTACTAGGAATTTGGCCTAAGACTGCGGAGAAAACTTGATGTCCATTTGCGACTTTTATCGCTGATTCGAGCAGTATACCAATCACGTTCCCTCGGACACTTCATTATTGTTATCAGAGATAGACAAAGAAACCCACCAAGGCTTACTCTAGAAATTTTAAGTAGACTGCTAATGAAATGGAGGGAATAAATAAAAAAAATGTAAATCAAGGGAACGGCCATTCTGTCATCTTACCCATTGCATTGCTGTTTAACAGAAAGACACCATGAGCTCTACCATCATCTTCCATGCATATGTAAAATGGATGTGCACCGTACAGATTTCCGCCATTCTATAACAGAATAAACAACACGGGGTTTAATGCTCAATTTCTATATTATTCCATTACCGTCATACCCTTCTAAAAACGGATGGTTGAGAGGAGAGTGAGTGAGAGTAGGTTGGGTGGGTGGGTGAGTGGATGGGAGGACAAGAGGAGACTGAGTGGGTGGGTGGGTGAGAAAAGCGTGAGTGGGTGGGTGGGTGAGGGGAGGGTGAGTGGGTGGGTGGGTGGGTGGAAGAAAAGTGAGTGGGTGGGTTAGTGAGAGTAGGGTGAGTGGATGGGAGGACGAGTGGAGACTGAGTGGGCTGGTGGGTGAGAAAAGCGTGAGTAGGTGGGAAGGCGAGTGGAGGGTGAGTGGGTTGGTGGGTGAGAAAAGGGTGAGTGGGTGGGTTAGCGAGAGTAGGGTGAGTGGATGGGTGGGTGAGAGGAGACTGAGTAGGCGGACGGGTGAAAAAGAATGAGTGGGTGGGTGAGTGAGAGGAGGGTGAGTGGGTGGGTGGGTGAGAGGAAGGTAAGTGGGTGGGTGCATGAGTGGGTGGGTGGGTAGTTAAACAATTAATTTAAATTAGTGGCTACTGAATAGTTAACTGTCCGGTTGATTAGCTGACTTGTTAACACATTGATAGGGAAACAGGCTGACTGATCGGTGAACGAACTGAAAGTATATCGTGGTGACGGAATGATGGACTGGTTGTGAAACTGACGGGTTGATTTACCCATTTATCAATAGACCTAATTCGCTTGTACATTTTGTTTTTCCAATACAAATCATGTGATGATGATACTCAGGAGATTTGATCCTTTGTCTTGTTCATTAAAAAGAGTGCATGCAAGCATGAATATGTCTGCCTGCAATCTTTTTAATGAACAAGACAAAGGATCAAATCTCCTGAGTATTATCACATGATCTGTATTGGGAAAACAAAATGTACAAGCGAATAAGGTCTGCTGAAGCTTTTCCCTGTTGATTTCTTAGTTGCATAGTCTGACCACTGAGCAGGGTTGGCGCAGTGGTGAGAGCGCTCGCCTTCCACCAATGTGGCCCGGGTTCGATTCCCGGCCCCGGCGTCATATGTGGGCTGAGTTTGTTGATTCTCTACTCTGCTCCGAGAGGTTTTTCTCCGGGTACTCCGGTTTTCCCCTCTCCACAAAAACCAACATTTGATTTGATTGATTTAATGTAATATGATTTCATTTCATTTCATTTGTGCTTTACAGTGTCCCCAATTAGTGCGTCAGTACTAAATGCAGTTGACACTCAAATAAAGTTCATTATTATTTTTATTATTATTATTATCGATCGTTCCTCTTTGAAGCAGGTTATGACAGTTAACTGGTTGTCCGAGCCGATTGGTCTCTCGACTTATGACATGCACAGATAAATCTTTGCTTGATGGATATTTGATACTCACGAAGGGAAACTGGTCTCTGGTGAAGATAGGAAGAACTTCCCAAGCAGATAAGTTATGTTTAAATGACTTATGTTCCTGTTCACCAAATCCGTACACGAAGGAAGATGGCAGCTGGGTAGAGATTTGAAGAAATTGATCTTCAAATATAAAAACACCAATAGAGGAGTCCCACCTGACAAAGAAAACAACAAAAACATCAAATAAAAACGAACTCAACATGTAAATAATCATAAGCACAACTAAACAAAGGTAAGGCAAGTAAAGGCGCACACGAGCCTTCAAGACAGCACGGCGAAATCTTTTCCCGGCTGCACTAGCATTACTCCCCCCTCCCCTGGATGGGATGCTAGACCAACGCAAGTTTACCCACAGCATTATATCGCCTGTACCCATTTATACACCTGGGTGGAGGGAGACAGTATGGTGTTAAAATTCTTGTCAAAGGAAACAACACAGTGCGCGTCATCAGGGCGCGTACTCAGGACCTCCTATTCGAAAATTCGACAAGCTATTCACTATTCTCCACCAACATATAAACAAAGGCAAGCAAATTTTTTATGAAGGAAAGAACCTAAGCGATTGCGTCAATTGCGACAAAGAAAAATAAAACAGTTATTATATTCCCAGGAAACTAGAATTCTTAGCTTTCCGCTGAAACGTTTTTAAAATACTGTACTTGGGCAAACGCGAGTCTGCTGGAAGTGTATTCACGCCAGTCAACTCTGTTTCAAACTGGAAAAAGTCAAAAAGTGTTATTCCCACTTACAGCACAGCGCCATTGTCCTTTCTGGATATTTTCAAAGAGAAAGGGTCCTTAGTAAACTCAACTTTGTACATCGGGTTTGATGCCTTCGTGGTCGCTTCAGGCAGCGACACTGGTACTTCATATCTTTTATTGTTTGCATCGAAGAACTGTAACAAAGCAATCGAAAACCATTTATCAGTAATTAAAATATGTTCATCATGTGTAACATGAATGCGTACAGTGCAAAACTATCCACAGAGCAAGTCACACCTTGTTGATCTCAGTTAATATTACATCAGTGAATCAAACCATGTAGTGTGACCATTCTTTCGAAAGCAACTGAACAGCACTGTACTGTGGTACTGCTTGTTTTAATATACAGTGTGATTCTAACTTTTCCTCTGTGGATCAAACCATGCAGTATGACCATTCTTTGGAAAGCTACTGAACAGTATTGTACTGTGGTACTGTTTGTTTAACTCTACGGTGTGGTTCTAACGTTTTCATTTGTGGACCAAACCATGCAGTGTGCCATTTTTTGGAAAGCTACATACTTCTTACTAACGTTACCGAGTTCGAGGTCCATACTGTAAGTTACGGACCGAGTTTTTCCTCTCGGACTTAAAAAATGCAAGCGGAAAAAACTAGGATCCGTAACTTACAGTAGGGACCGAGAAAACGAGGTTAGTAAGATATTCATTATATCTCAAAACAAACTCTTGAATTTAGCGGACCGTACAGTGAAATACGGCCCGCTAAATTGACCAATCACAGCGCGCGTACTAACTGAGATATATAATAATGAACAGTACTGTACTGTGGTACTGTTTGTTTTAATATACAGTGTGGTTCTATCTTTTTCACCTGTGGATCAAACCATGCAACGTGACCAAAACTGATTTTCCTGTCACCACAAATAATATTTTACAAACCTTAAATCGGAGACGATCGTCTGCCTGCAATTCCACATCAAGGGTGACCTCGTCACTGTCATTTCCATATATGGATCTGTCAGAACGCCTGATGAGAGTGACTTGATAACCAAGTTCAGTTTGTTTTTCTTGGCCGCTCATTTTGTATCCACCTTCATATGACTTTGGAAAGAAACACCAAGGGACCCCCTGATAAATAGAAAGGACTGCATCTCAATGTATTATACATCTTTACTGTTAGACTGCAAAGTTACTGCGAAATACAGTGAAGTTGTGGTTTTGGTCCCGCTAATGCTTGTGGTAAGAGGCGCAAGCGAGTTTTGTTGACTGTTTAACGAAATGAAAGCATAGAGAACTGCTATTAATGGTAATTACAATACTGCGAGAGGAGGATTTGAGCACAACGCTCGCAGTTTAGACAGCAATAGTGAAGTTTGTAAAATTCAATCAACACTGAATCAATCAGTCAATAGGCACGCGCCATGAGGCCAACAGGCTGTTGCGTATTCTAGTTTCTGAGGAAGTTATGTCTCTTCCCTCAGGAGGGTTCTGAGAACAGATAACCAACGAGTGGCTGGTAATGAACTGACGTGTGCATTGCTAATGCGAACAGCAGTTGTTTAGAAGCGAAACTACAATATTACTGTCAAGAAGTTGCCGTAAAATGGTAAATTACGAAAGTTCCAATGACCAGTTACGGTTTTCAAATCAGACTAGATCCGTTTCCGTGTGAACATGTGTTCCACTGACAGCACATATTTAACACTCGTTGTATTCGCACTCATTACCTAGTTTTCATCACCCTCCCTCTTTCCTCCAATTCCACAAAACAACGGCTAGACAAACCAAAGTAGTTGAATAAGAAAAATAGGCGGGATCAGAAGGGATAGCAGGGGGGAGGGGGGAGACGTACGAGGTGAGGGAATTTACGAGGGAATGTCGAGTACAATCTGTTATTTCATATATGAAATCTACGATATCAATGTAAAGTAAGCCATAATCTTTGTATATATAAATATCTATTTTTTGTCTTCAACTAACTGTATCTTTCAGTCAAATTACTAGGAGCGATGTTAACTTTTGTTCTTATTTCTGACAGGCCGCATCGATTAGCTATGCTAACTTCGGGTTGTTTTTTGTCTGATATATTGTTCTTTTAAAAACGAAATAAAATGTTGTTGCTGTTGTTGTTTCTTGCCAAGGACCAACTCTAACCCAATGTTTAATTTAAGAGTTTTAACTCATGTCTAACTGGCTTGTCTTACTGTAAATGGAGCGCCACACGGCAGAATAGACCAATATAACGCCCAGGTTTGACAATGTTTCCTTCCTTCGTGTTCATACTGAGACGTAACAGACGTAAGATGGTTTCTGGGCCTCGAAAACCCTGTTAATATTATTCAAGTTTAAGGGAATGGTTTTAAATGCTTCTTTCTTACTCATTTTAGGTTTTTTCCTCCTTGATATTTTTGCTATTTCATACATGTTTACACAAGTGGACTTAGCGTCAATCATTACAGATCAAGTCTGCCTATCAAACAGACAGAGGTCATAACAAAACCATTTTAAAGAGCAATGTATTGTCACAGCAACTGAACACACCGTGAAACAGTGGTTAACATGAAAAACACGCGATCGGTAAAACATGCAAATTAGCAAAAATTATCCTGATTTACATGTTGGCCTTAATGGGAAACGCAGTGTTGACAAATAACGATATCGTAGGTACCTTAAGACTTATATTGTACGGCGGAAATAAGAAATAACTTAAATTCTGGCAAACGTAATAGTAGACAGATTTTATTATGCAGAGCGTTCGATGCTGTCACAGTTAATGTTTTTTCATGAAGGTTAAAATTAATAATGATTGGGGGAGGCTGGAGGAAAATTAGGGGGGTCATCGATAACGTTTTCAAATTGTTTTGCCTGATAGGGTGGGGAACTTGAAAAAACATAAACATGTTTTTAAACGTAAGGTTGTTGGAAACACATGTAAAGAAAATTGTGGGGCCTTGAAATAAAATACAGTCCATGGAGGAGGGGCAGGGAATTTTTTTTGAATATTGCTTAATTTTCCTCCAGCCCTCTCCCCCCTGACCAATAGTAAATGAACGGTACCTAAACTAGGCTACATCCTGAGCATAGCCTTAGGTTCTTACTGTAGGCATAAAACGTAACGCCAGAAGTCACATACGGTAGCAATAGTGTTGACTTACACTCTATATTGAACCCAACCTCGTGTAATATTTAAAACCTCTATTTTTCTTTTCAAAGGGTGTCAACCCCGATCCGTGTTGTGACTTGATAATACCACTGGATTTGCAGCTCAAGTTGAAAAAAAAAGGGAACTTTCGGGACCGACAAAACCCTACTAATCGAATGATTAACTTGCCACTTTCTTACAGAAGATTATCGCTTAATCACTTGTTAAATTAATCTCGATCCTGCCGGTTAAATCTTGCCCTTTGATAGCTCGATGCTCGCTAACTTTAGGTAGCACTTTCTCATGTCTGATGTTAAGCCCTGCTCTGTGAATATAAAATGCGACCACCAATGAAACAAAAAAGTAAAAACTATAATCATGCAGGCGCCTATGACTAGGCTGGGCCCATCAACTTACGTTATGTTCAAAATATTACAAAATAAATCGAATATTGGTTTCAATTTCGGCCTAGATGGAATGATTTCAGTGCAAACAGCAGCTGCAGAAGTGGGATAAGGTGAGAGAAGATGGTATTTTAACTCCGCTTTCTCTCAGCCTCTAGAACCAGTTGAAAATCAACTTTTTTCTCTCTGACAAGGCGTTCAGTTCTCGTGACATACCTTGGAACTTGTGTTTTGCCAAGTGCATCCCCTCGCCACACAAAGAGTTTCATTTCCAATCTCAGGATAACAGTCGATTCTGTCTTCCGCGGGTACATCAGCGATTATAGCTTTCACAAAAAGGCCAATAAACAAGAAAACTAACACCACTGTCAGCTGAAAGGACGCCATGACTGAGTGACGGCTGGGCGAGTGCTCATCTCAAGTTTAATGCACCTATCAATGTTAAGCCGGCGGGGGGGGGGGGAGTCAGGGTATGGGGTGGGGATTTGACATTTTTGAAAAATTTGCAGTCAAATTCCCTGCCCACGGGCAAATCATTCCAGTCAAATGCAACCAAATTTCCCCACCCCGGGCTGCACATCGCTATCAAATATCCCAAGGCTGGCAAAGAAAGATTCAAATATTCCCTCCCCCGGGAGAGCAAGGTCAGTCAAATGCCCTACCCCAGGGTCAACAAAGACAATCAAATCCCCATCCCATGCCCCGACTCCCCCCCCTGGCTTAACATTGATAGGTGCATAATTACCACTGTGCTGTTACCGCGTGAGACTTGGGCAAACTCACGTTGGAGCCATGACTAATCATGTTACGTTCTACAGCCTGCGTTGTCGCTATTGGCGGTGCGGGAAACCATAAAAAAAGAGAAAAGAAAAGAAGAAGAAAAAATAACGAAAGGCGAAGCGGCCAATGACCAAAGACTATAACTCGGCGTTGTAGCTGGAAAACTGAAGTAAATTCCTGTGTCTTATTACAATTTTTCCCTATTTTGGAAGTCTTTCAGTGATCTTCAGTACCTGCAACCACAGAATATTGAAAACGGTCTTTCTGTGTCCTTCGAAATTACTGTTATGAAAAATCTTAATAGTGATAATATCATTATCATCATTATTTATTAGTGTTGTTATCAATAATACTTGAAAAGGGGCTGAAGATGCACCGAACATAACTCGGTACTACCGGTACTACCGGGACCAAAAACATGATAACTGAGATCTATAAAGCAGTAACTAAATAATGAAAATTAAAACAGCAACAACTCTTTTTTTATGGGGCACTTAATTTTAATTTGCAAAAGTTACAAATTCATTGTTACCTTTAATTATTTGACAGTGGCACAAAGATAAAATACTATTCCATTATTAATATTAGACACATTAACAGGCTCTGTTCAGTTCAATGCCTAATGAGTAAAGCGAAACTGACAGACGAAAATTATTTTGTTTTCATGGTAATGAGCCTTACTGGCCTCGCTAGGATGTGCAAAATTCAAATTTTTTTTCCAAAATGAGGCCGTGGGTCTAATTAACATACATACAAGAGAATAATATATTGGCCGCCATTTATAAAAGTGCTCTATAGTGGTGTTTTTTGTCGAGGTCGGCATATATTGGCAGAGGCAATATAGCTGTCAATGAAACCGTGTGCAAAACAGAGATCTTCTCCATATCTCAATTTTCCCTAGTACTTTTTGTATTGGTCATTTCTGAGTAAAATCACTTTGCAATCCCATAACACCTTTTAGCAATCGCGCACGTCATCGCACACTGTAAGGAGTTTAGTGGTCTTCATAGAGGGGTGGCAAATGGTAAATGCGAGACTTTGCGAGACGGCGAGACTAGCGTTTTTCTTTGCGAGACCGAGACTTCAAAGTGTTTTGAGTGCGAGACTCTTTCGCATAAAAATCGAGACTGCGAGACGCACAAAACCGCTAAAAAACGAGACTGCGAGACCCATGATTTAATTCGACTAAAAATTTGCGAGACCCAGAGTTTTTGAAGGACCATTCACCACCCCTTTCCTAGAGGTCGGTTGGTTTTGTTTGTAACAAAGAAACCCCAACTTGACCAACTCTTTGTAATAACTTGGAAGCTGTTATAAGGCGAGGTGCCAAGAGGACAACGCGTTTATAGCTACAATAGGTCTGCCAAAATGCCCGTATTGCGTGACTAAAGGTTAGATCATTTGCAAGGCCTAGTAGATTGGTAAGCAATCAATATGAAATATTACAACAATATGCAAAATGCTTACTTTTTTCTGTATATACATAAAATACCAAGTGGTGATTTTTCCAATTTGAACTCTAGCTGTTCTTATCATTTAGTCATAGACAATTTATTCTTTGGCGACTATTTCTCTCACTGTGATCGAAAAGACCAAATATTATGACAGGCACCTCGTTGGTTTTTGACAATTCAACGGCAGATCACAGATAAGTACAATAACGTGCCTTTGTTACGTACATGGGGCACTTTTAAGAAAGTCCAGAGAGCCTCTGTCGTTTAAGTTCTCCAAGTAGCCAAGGTGTGAACGTACGGCTCGCTCAAAGTAAGGTAGTCTAATCGCTGAGTGCGTGACGGTCTTTAGGCAGAGCTGATGCAATGCGTAGTCACAACAAGTTACGTTAAAAACGTCTAAGAACGTTTTCGAATCAAAAGTCCTTCCACTGAATTTTTCCAGCTTCTTTTGATAAAACTGCACCAAATTTTCCCTAATACTGACGTCACACTCGGCGGGAAGCGCAAAGGCGAGGAATTCAACCACGTCATGTTGAGGTACATGAACTGTTGCCATTTCCCAGTCGTAAATACACGACAAGCGCGTTAGTTTTTTGTCAGAGGTACCACAGGCGTCTTGTTGCTCTGGCTTACGGATACAAACGTTTCGCGGGGTAAAATCGTAATGAACCAGAGTGCGTGGAAAAGATTCAATTATTTTCCAGATGTGGTGAAGGTTTTCGATGAAAATACCCACCAGCCTTTTCCTGTACAAAAAAAAAATGTTTATCATTAAATGCCGATGACACAAAATTTAGCCTAAAAAGAATAGGAATAACCCATAAAAATGTAGAAAAGCACTCTTAGCAACACAGAAAAAAAATGTAAATTCAAGATTAAAATTTCTTGTAATCGGGACTATTTTTTAAAACCTGTCCACCCTGGCTGCATTGCCAAAGTTCATCTCCGTTTTTTGAAAAGAAAGGCTTGTTCGTTAGTCTCAAAGATAACCTTAGTTTGGTTTTCTTTCTTCATTTATGTCGAAAAAAGGAAACTTTTTTCTATTAACCTTCCCGCTGTCCATAACTGAGGAAAGTTCACGTGATTCCACTGAAGTAGCGAGCTCCATAAACCCGCCAACTGCTTCATCACTTTACCGCTGTACACACAGATCCAGGGCTTTTGCATAAGGCTTTTTACTTCATCAAGATGGATGCTGTGAAAGCGAGCTATGTCCCTCAGTACGACCTGCAAAAATTCAACTAGAACTCAAATGAAGATCTAGGCTACTTAATACTTATCAAATGAACACATAATTTCACTTCAGTAATAATACATCATATGTCGCATTACGGTTTGCATTGTGCCAAATATGACTGTATATTGGCCAAGTTCAATCAGAACTCAGGATTCGCTTCATCTTGAAGGTTCGCCGCGGAACCAGCCACTTAGCAAACTACTTGGATTAATTGGATTGAACCGTACTGCCGTCCGCTTGTAATGAGGGAAGTGAATAAAGATTAGAGGGAGACTCTACTTCTCAATTTGTAGTTCTATTTTCGCTTTAATTTTTAAAATTTGGTGTTGTAACTGATTTTCGATTCAAATGCCTTTCCAGGTTATAAGGAAAAAAGATTATTACTGATAGGTTATTATACACACGGATTTTTTAAGCAGTATATATCACTCAGTCGCTTGACCTGAAATCGTCTTTTCTCAAAGATAATACCACGGTGGGGATAGCTCGTTACTTATATCTCAAACAAGTTAAGCGTCAGTTGTATCAAATCAGTTCTGATGAGTTGAGACTAGATATCAAAACTCTGCATGTAATATCATTAGATAATACCTTGATATCGTCTTGTTTCCAAGCCACAGGAGCGTCGTTAATGGTATCAAGATGAGTCACGTGACCTGTCAGATCTTCCATCACTATAACAAAAATTTCCTACAAAACAAGATGAAAACTGAGTTTTTCTTTTAACTTGTTCTTGAACTATTGTAGCCTGAATACATGTCATTTACGGAGAAATTCCATAGTCTGATTTAAACTCTCATTCCAGCTGGCACTAGCTTAACATGATCTGCTAAAATGCCATCCAGTACGACCATTCTGTATACAATGTGTATATGAATAATGTGGTATTGTTTGTTTTACTATACAGTATGGTTGTAACTTTTTCATCTATGGACCACACCTTGCAGTGTGACCATAAATGGGGAGCCACTGTACAGTACTGTACTATGGGACTGATTGTTTATTATACCGTGTGGTGTTAACTTTTCCACCCAGGGGTACAAACTCTGCAGAGGTACTATTTTTGGAAAGCTGTTGAATATTACTCTGTTGTATTGGCATCGTTTAGTTTGCTTAGGTATCATCATTTGTTGGAAGCTATTGGACAGTTTTTCCATGAGGCAATATTTCTTGATACACATGAAGGAACGCTACAAACTGCAAACGGTCACAATGATAGCTGTAGTTCACTGTAATCGGGACTGACCTGCGACAAGGCGCATTCTGTATAATAAACTGTTGGTGCTATGTCTGTAAATCGTCGATCTTGCTCTCTCATGACTTCGACTTCTCTTACATCGGACTTTCTACGATTGAACAGGAAGATGGAAAGAATTATTGATCGGGTGTCTCTTCAACAATAGTGAAGTCCAAGGGAACGTAATTTGCGAGCTCTTAACTCTAAAACAGGGTGACAAATCTGGAAAGGTCAAATTTGTCAAATTTGTCCCGGGGGGACACCAATAAAAAATGACGGGGGTACTCGTCAGACATTTTCGATAAACACTGCAAAAGGTACCATAATCTTGTCCGCTGGGCGTGGCTAAGTCTTACCCCCAAAGGTAACAGATCAAAAACAACATCATGTAAAAAGTGACGCTTTGACCAAAATTAAAGCAGTAGAGACAAATTAGTGCCAACTCGTTTTTATTGATAAGTGATGACTGAGACAACGATAAAAAACAATTTACTGGTAAATAGTTCCTGTCATATTTTTACCCTAAAAGGTACCGTGATAATTCCGTCAGTGATAATTTTGGATTTTGCACCCTAAGAAGTACCAAGCTACAAATTTGGACTCCCCAAGAGGTACGACGAGCACCCTATTATTCTCTATGGGAGTACCCCCCCCGCCCCACTCTGGTGTAATACGACATAATTTTACCTGAAATACGACATCTGCTTGAACGTATCGCTGTATTGCCCTACTTCATCTCCGCACTGTTTTATCCATTCCGCAAAAATATTCACAAAGGTAGCGGATAATGGTTTGCATTTTGCGACCACACGAAATTTCTTCAAATCACGTTTACCTGACCAAAAAAAAGTCATTTTACGTTGTCGTTTTGCATAAACTCCTTTGCTAATTACAAAAGACTTGTTTACGACACTAGTCTAGAATCCGAGTAAAAAGAGAATAATTGGGGGCGGTATCAGCTCTTACTGCGTATCATTGGTGTGAAGAACAGAGGACACCCACACAAATAACACTTTTAAAAATATTACTGACCTGTGAAAGATCAATCGCAAAGTTGAATGGAATCAGATAAAGAAAACCAACTCAATGGTTTCTAGTCAAGGCTTCCGCCAGGATTGTCAAAACGTTGATCGGCAAAAAGCAACGTTTCTTGTCAAGAGGCCATTAATCCTGTCCTTGTAATTCAGAAATACGTGCACCCGAATAATCGAATTAGACAAGCAACTAAAAAACCCATGGACTCAAACCACTACATGCATGCTGTCTTATCATCGTATCTTTCTTATCGTCTCACCATTTGATGGTTTGAAATTGATTTCAAATCCGATGTGGCCAAGCAAGCGATCGTCGCTTTCTCTTGCTTTGCAGGCTGATGTCAGGCCTATCTTTTGGGATGGTATCTGAGAAAAAAATATAATGAAAGACTGATGGAGATCGAGACCGCAGTGCAAGAACAGAAAAGAACCATCATGAGTTATTTATGGCCATGAAGAAAAACAACTTGCAAAAATATGAGCCACTACTCTGACTAGGCAAGTAACGATGGCACCTCCTTCAAAATACTGTTGTCCATGCTAATATCAAGAGGAACTCATGACTTTCTTCCTTAAAAATGCGAGGAGCAGGTCACTAACCGTAAACTCTTTCCAGGATATCACTGTCCCTTCGCAACCGAGAACCATCTGAAATAGTTCTCTGGTGAACAGGGATTTTGTGGCTCCTTTGGCTATGCACTTCTCAATCTTTGCGTACTCAGATGAGTAATAGCAATCATCTTCTGAGCAAGGTAGACTGTCCTCCATGTGCGTACAGGAGAAAGAGAGGCTAACGTACCTCCACTCGGCAAACTATGGAAGAGATTTGTAAACAATGAAACTTAAGTACTGACAAGTTTAACCTCGGAGTCATGCTGTCTAGACGAATTGAAAATAAATATCTTTTCTTGATTAACGTCAAGCTCAATTTAAAAAAAAATTGTTGTGTACCGAGACTGATTTGGAACTGATTTTTGCAAAGATTGACCGCTAAAAGTTTGTTCCTATCTTCGTTACACAAGGTCTTAGCTATCTCGTTGATTAATATCTGTAAATGTGTAACTGACAAATCACATCTTAGGCGGCCCTGTTTATGCTTTTACTTTATTTCATTTTTTCACATTTCATAGTGACTGAGCAGAAGGTAGCAATGGCTAATCTTGGCGGACCAGTTATACATTAGTTTAATTTGTAAATAAATTGATAATTGAATAGACAAATAGATTTGAAAATGAGTGTTAAGGAGAGCGGGAAAAAGGCACTAAATGGAGAGAAAACGACACGAAAGTTTGATAACACTGTCAATAAATAATTATTATTATCATTATCATTATTATTGTTATTATTATTATTAATCGTTATCATTCTTGTTTTCCACTTGAACATGATGTTTTAGTCGACGAAGTTCCCTGTGGACGGCTGTCTTTGGTAAATCTCTAATATGTCATCCGTATATAATTCCACGGTTTCACACATAACCCTGAGCTGGACTGCTTAATAAGTATTTGTAGTCTTTTGAGATTCTTGCATAAAATATTCTCAAAATATGAAGCGTGCACTTCCCGCGTTAGTCACGCGCGAACCCTTTTAGGCCATTTGATTAGCTCCCCCAGTCTTCAATACCAGGCCCCCTGAAATAGCTTCTGCTCGACATCTTTTGAGCAACGTTTACGATTTTGATTATCTCATTACATTCTGAGCAACTTTTTAGAGATTGAGCAAAGTTTGCATACTTTTTTGCATATGTTAACTATCACATGATCAAATTGCCGATGACAGCAAGAAATTTCTGGCTTTTTTCTATCACTGCATTTCTGCCCTTTTACTCTTCCCATAAAAACCTTACAGATATTCCTGTACTTGAGTTTATTGCACAAAAACATTTTGGGTCTAGTAGAAATTAAGAGGCCCATTGGATACGAACTTCAAACATCCTTGTTGAAAAAATCCGCTATGTAATCGTAAGTTGTCGTAACGAATCGGGTCATCTTCGTAGCACTGCATTGACAAATTTACCCATAAGGCCTGAAATTATAAGACTGGGGTTTGTGTTTACTTACGAAGTCAAAGGGGAGTCGTCAAACAAGTGCAAAGTCGAGAAGACACAGGACAGCGATTCTACTGGTGGTCATATAGAACTGGAAGGAAATTAAGGTCTGTATTTTTGTTTAATTTTTTCCTTACTTCAAAGACAATCACTAGCGAATGGTCGATGAATGCTTTCAATTCTGCTGCAAGGTAAAATTTTCAATGGCTGCCACATTATAGTTCTTTATAGCAGAGTTTAGAGTGAAACCGAATGATTTTTCTGTATACGGTGTTTGAAGGATAACTCTTTGGATTACTTACCTAATAGTTGACGTTTTTCGAGGTTTCATTATAGTTAGCTATGCCCGACAGACAAAACATTAACTTTTAATAGCAGATGTGCGCAATACTGTATATCATACTATATTTTGAAATTGAGTTTAGCTTTTCTAATATAACTTTTACTTAATTATGCAATTGTTTATATACACTTTCTGTCCTATCCGTGGGTGTTTGGTTACACTGCTTTAGAAAGCCTGTACTTCAGTAGTCGAAAAGACAATCATTTACGTTTGCTCATTGACAATTCACAGCGATTACATCTCCTTTTGATGGCAATAGGACTGGCGTTGGGTGCCGCAGTATGCGAACTGTGTACATGCATGTCGAACCTGTATGTTTTCAACGAATATTTATTTACTGATAGGAGGTACCGTGAACTGATAATGGCCTCAGTTGAACGTCGTGCCTTATCATGTCGTTGCAAAATATGAGAGCAATCTGTTTTGCCTTATGAAAAGAAAAAGTTATGTTTTTTTTCCTCTGGTATTGGTGGCTTGCGAAACCAAATGCTACAATGTTGTGTTTACTTTCCTTCCTGAATCGGCGAGCGGATACGCTTTAGTTACCTCTATGGTTCTGCCATTTTCGTGTCCTTTTACTTATAATATTTCACTGTCCTTTCACTAATAATATTTTCACTCTCGTTCACACAGAATGATACGTTGTGCCTTCTGAACTGATCATGAAACATTACCTAGATACCAGTATGCTAATACCAGTCCGAAGAGACTTCTAGAATGCACTGTTTCGTTGAATAAATTAAATAAATTATTGAGCCAATGGAGTATGCAAGATAGGTATATCAGGATAATTTGCTACCTGAGCGGGCAAGATAGGATTTCCCATTTTGTCCTGTGAAACAAAACAAAATGACCATAATTAAAATAGATCCTCTATTGTCACCAAGACATTGACCAAACTTGTTCTGTCAAGATGGCTGGTTATATATTGGCCTTTTTTCATTTGGGGTGGCAAATGGTA
Organism: Ricordea florida; assembly: GCA_949710005.1. Taxonomy (NCBI): domain Eukaryota; kingdom Metazoa; phylum Cnidaria; class Anthozoa; order Corallimorpharia; family Ricordeidae; genus Ricordea; species Ricordea florida. The sequence continues at coordinate 950,981 of OX453280.1, forward strand.
CCTCCAAAATCTTGGGTCCCCCAAATTTTCAGGTGATCTCAAATTCTCGGCAGCATTTGCGAAGAGTTTCCAAGTTTTGTTAAAGTGCATTTATTTTGGTCTCGAAGTCTGATTTTTTCTCCAAGGTCTCGAAGTCTTGGATTTGTCATCATAGGTAATCCATAACTAAACATGTGACCAGGAAACTGTTGTTGGTTCAAGTTAATGACAGTAGGACTAGATTATCAAGTCTCAGGCTTTTTTTTTTTCTCTGCATAGGGTCTCTGGTTCGGATTTTTGAAAATTATTTAGATTTTTATACAAGGGTCTCTGCAAGGCCCTGTTATGGGGGGTGCCCATGTCCCCTATCTGAATTTCACAAGCGGCTATGTCGGCATTTTGCAAGGTTCTTATGTCGCTTGTCGGGATTTACCCCTAACAGGGCCTCGTCTATTTTGACATTGGTGTCGCTTTCCCTATTTCGCTGGAGTAGTCTGTTGTTTGTCGCCAGTTCATAGCTCTCGTGTCGCCGTTTCAAGGCCATGTCGCTCGTTGGAATTTACCCCTAACAGGGCCTCCTCTGCATCACGGCAAGGCTTGGCTTTTATCATTCGTTATCCCTTTCATTTGTATTGACCTCAACTAGATCTTGGTCAATAACAATGAAAAAGTAGAATTTTGCCAATATATATACTGCCAAATTTACCTCATGCTTGGTCAATAAGGCATAATTACAATATATTTAACATACATGTAGTAATGATCCATAATTAAAGCTTAATTTGTTTCTGCTGTGTCTTCCCTGTGTAGATGTATTTGAAATGAATAAAAAAGACATCCCTGACATGGAGACAGTATTTCCAGTGGATTCTCTCAATCAGGATGCTGACGATGCTGTTGAAGAAGTTTCCAGTAGAGTAGAAGGCAATCATGTTGAACTTGATAGCATGATTGAGCCTCATCAAAGTCAAAGAACCAGTACACCTTCAGATGAAAACTCAGCTTTCAGTAATGGTGTAATATCCAACAATGAACATGTACCATGCAACACTGTTGAATTTTCTCCAGTTTTGGATAGTGGGGATATATCAGATTCCATGGAAAATTCTTTTGAAATATCAGGGTCATTGTATTTCTCTGCTCAATCAAATATGAATTCTACAGATCCTTTGGATGGTGGTGGTACTAGTATAGTGGGATCTCTGGCAGATCAAGGCATAGGTGATGTCGGAAACTACAGTGAATGTGCAACTCGGGACAGTGCTTGGGAAACTGCATTTGAGTCTGAGCAAGAAATTTCTGTTTTGAAGGATGTTACTGTTACAGAAGAAGATGAAGAAGTTGAAAGCAATGATGGGCCACAAGGGATGAGTGATTTTAATTCTACCGGTAATTTTGCTAGAACAGATGATGGCAGTGGTATGACAGGGCCAACATCCCCTGATACCATTTCTAATTCAGCTATTGGTGATGAACCTAATGAACAGCAATCACTCCAGCTTAATAAATCTGACTTAAGTGTCAATTTGGATGCTGCAGATCCAGTGGCAGATACACTAACATTAATAAACTCCCCTGACTTAGACTTGTTGAATGAGATCTGCGAAGAGGCAACAAGCATGACAATAAAAGAGGCTTTGATCTGCTCTTTAAAACCAGGTGTGCGTGCTGGATTAAGTGAAGGGAGACTTCAACTCAGTGAAAGTGACATCATGGTGTTGGAACAGTACTGTGAACATTTTATTGATAATTTATTCTCAGATCTTGTGAATAAACAGTGGACCTTGGAAGCACTTACAGAGCTAGAGAAAGTCAAAGAGAGTAGCCAGCCACTTGAAGAAAAAGCCTCCATGGCCAGAAAATTAAGTGATGTTGGCCTAGATACTCTTAAAACTAGCTGTGATAGATTTGTACAAAGCATCATTAGAGAGTCAATACATAACTTATTATTTGAATTTCAAGAAAAGGATGACAGTAAACTGCCAGATGATGAGAGGTATCAACAAATTTCTACACATGCTGTCCTGGACAAACACAGTGTTGAAGACATACTACCTATATTTCAAAAATCAGTGACAATTCAACAGTACATTGGATTTCTTTCTGCAGACATTATAAAATCAGCTTTAATGAATTTATCATCTACTATGGCAACAACAAATGCTGAAAAGAATGCTTTGTTATCAAGGAAAAACAACCCAACACATTTTCAGCAAACACATGAGGATGCGATAACTGAATTGTCAGAAAACACACAGAAATTCTGGGAAAACATGTCAGATGATGAAATTTGGCCAGTTAAGATTGACAAAAAGACAAGTGTCTCATCAGGAAATGAATCATGCCATCTTATAACAGCTGAAAACATTAGCAGAGATTTCGATGAGCTGCCAGAGCCAGAAATGGAAGAGCTTTCAGATGAAGAAGACACTGTTTGTCCAAACTTTGCCAGTGCGCTAGAAACTTCGCTGGAGTTTGATACTGATGACTGGGAAGGGAGAGGGCTTTTCCCAGAGTCACCTCTACTTGAAACAGGTACATGTACAGAAGTGTAGAGTCTGTCTTACATCATGGCTTAAAGCACAAGGTATAGCTTAATTGCATGTGTAGTGGGCTTGTCTCGGGTCATGGTTCAACAAACAAGATATATTACACTGTACGTGACTTGTGTAGTGTGCTTGTCTTAGGTTGTGGCCTTCAGGATGACTCCATTATTTCATGACCAGATTTCCTGAAACTTCATTGGATTTGATGCATCTGCAGTGGACTCCACTGGAATGTAGTATATCTTTCAGTTAATACGTGCATTGTGATTGGTCCATTTAGCCGCACTGTACGTCCCCCTAAATTCAAAAGTTTGTTTTGGTTGCCAAAATATCTCAAGAGATATAATAAATGTCTTACAAACCTCGTTTTCTCAATCCATACTGTAAGTTATGGATACTTGTTTTTTTTCTGCTTGGATTTTAAATCCCAGCGGAAAAACAATTGGTCCATGACTTACAGTACAGACCTTGAACTCTGTTAGTAAGAGGTATATATAGGACATGATTGAAATGTTAATTTGAGCTCTGTATTTGTAAGGATATCCTCTTGCACCATGTTTGTTAGTCATGATCACTGGGAAACATTCCAATGCATTCAGTCAGTTGTATTAAAGACAGGTCGTAATGATAGATGTAAATCAGATCACCACCACTATTAAACTACATATTGTATGGCATTCTTATATATTATATGACCGTGTCTCACGAGGACTGGGAACTACCAAATTCACAAATTTGATTGGCTGAAACTAATATTGAAAGTGGTCTAGCTTTTCCCACCTAGATTGGCAACTAGACTGGTTTACATTTTGCGGCAAAAAGTCACAAACTAAAATGTAAAAAATATTGACTATTTTCTTCTAATGATATTTATGGAAGTGCCAAAAAGTCAAATGAAAAAAAGTAGAGAGGATGAGGAAGCCTTGGCAGAATTAAGTTCGGCTCATTGCTGTTTGCTGGTGCAAACCAGTTACATTAAAAGAATTAAATTGTATTTGTTTGTCATACTGACAATATTATTAACCAAGTTTAGGCAGTCTGAATGGGAGAATCTTGACTCAAGATTCTCCCATACAGACCTCCTGCTCAGTTAACAAGAGCTAAATATTCTTCCCGTTGGTACTGTATTAAATATCCCAGGGAAATTGATATGATGATATTGGGGCTTACAAGGTTATGCTTTCTTTTGACTTTAAGGGAGCTGTGTTTTTATTATTTTGTCTTTCTTTTGTGTAAAGGTAAAGGTATATAAAGGTGCACAAGAGCCTGAAAGCCCACACAGCTAGAGCTTATCCTGGTTGCAGTAGCATGTAACACCTGGGAGTATTGTTACTATACCCCCCTGGGACTGTCAGATGTTACACTAAAGAGATACAGTTTATTGAGATGCTGTTACACTAAAGAGACACAGTCCATCACAGGGTTACCCAAAGCATTATATTTCCAGTACCCATTTATACACTTAGATAGAAAGAGAGAGTGTGCAATTAAGTTTCTTGTCAGAGAAGACAACACAGTGCCATCACCAGGGCCCAAACTCTGGACCTCCCACTCAGCAGGCCGACACGCTAACCACTACACTACTGTGTCTCTTAAGTGTAAACCTTAATATTGCTAGTGTAAGTGCTCATTCCCCATAATATTATTTGAAAATTATTAGTTTATTTTATTATACTAAGTTTTTCTGTGTTAAGTATCAAACTACTGTACATGGTTGTATGATGTAAGTTGGAAAGGCATGGCGTTTATTCTGTTTCAAGTGTATAATCGTATTATTTTCATGTGTTCTTTATTGACCTGTAAATGATTTTTATGTCACACAAAAATCTCGTTAGTCATGTAATGGAGGATATTTAAAGAATCTTCTATTTGAGCTGGAAGGAATTAATTTTTGGTCAACAAACTTCAAAACAGGCTCAAAACAGAGGATAGTACTACGTGAGCTTTCATTTGATGAGCATTCAGACATCCCAGGCACAGAGCTCTTGGCACCTGTCTTCCTTGCAATTGCAGAAGAAAATGATGATGATTCAGAGTTCCAAGGGTTGCGGAAAAAAGCACAGTCAATAGAAGATCTCTGCACTGTTATTGATGACAAAGGTAATAAATTATAATAATGAATATTTTTAGAAGTAGCATTACAGTACCATAGCACATAACATTCTGGATTGTGTTTTAGTCTTCTAGACATTATAAGGCCTGTTTAGCTCCATGCAGTCATTTAATTAAATCACAAGATGTCTCTGTAAAACAAAAAAAAAATGGACATGCTAGGTTTCCTTTGAACTCCCTTGGAAATTTGAAACCAGGTGTTACTCAGTGCAAACTTGTGGGAAGTTTTTCTATTTGTCCTTCTCCCTATCCTTAAGACAATTCACCCTCGGATGAGTTCTCCAATCCAAACACTTACATCTGCTATGAAAGCCAGATCTGTATTATTAAATTATCAAATACTGGTGTCTTTTAAGTTCTTGCAAAGCTTAGATTTCCTAGAACCCCAACAAAAAGTGTTTAAACTAAATTCTTGTAGCAAGTTACAGTACATGCAAGAAATTAGGTACAGCACACATTTATATGGTACAGGTTAATTAAATTTGATTCCAGGTCAAAATGATTTAACCTTGGTTGGTTTGTAATTTTTTTGTGTGTGGTATTTAATATCTTAAATAAAGACAAAGAAATTACAAATCAGTTAAAATCATTTTACCTGAAAACAATAAATAAAAGACACAAATTTGATGTTCTGTATGTTAATTAGCTTTAGTTAATTAGTATATTTTAAAAAACAGTCTATGAAAAACCAAGGCCACAGAGTCTTTCTACTCCAAAGAACATGAGTCTAACCCAACCCATGCCAGATATTTTGGCTGAAGTTAGCCAGCTGGTTGAGGAGGAAAGTGAACTTGGTGGTAGTGGCAATGAAGAAGGCCGTGAAGATGACACAGGGAAAGAAGTAATGGGATCAGAAGAGCAAGTTTCACCTAAGCCATCACTGCCTTCAGATGATGCTGACAAGAGAGAGGATAGATACCGCTGGCACACTGTTACTGTCAACAAGAGGGAGAAAATGTTGGATTTAAAGTTATTGGAGCCTTACATGAAAGTTATCTCACATGGAGGTAGAAATCTCATGTTCACTAGTAGTATTACATGCATGTACTCTAGGCATTGCATGTTGACCAAGCATGAGGCCAAGATCGATGGCTGCATTTTGACCAAGTGACTGACCTGTTTCATGTCTGACCTGTAAACTAGCTTTATGGCTTTAAGTGTTAGTTGCATTAATAACATGTTTATGTCTATGTCTAAGTTCCTTTTTGCGTTTTTATTGACTGAGGTGTAGTCAAGGTTAATAAAAATGCAAAGAAGAATAAGGCCAATATTTATAGCTATCTTGACTGAACAAGCTTGGTCAATAAAGGATTTATTATTTGGTCATTTTGTTTTGTTTTGTGGGACAAAGTAGGGAATCTAAAGTATGCCAGATGGGCCCATCTTGCCTGCTCAGGTAGCCAATCAGGACTCAGGATTTGTCTTATCTTGTTGCTCAAAGAACCAGCCATAGTTATAATAAATTATGACTATTGTAGTTATTATTTATATTGCTTATGTAATTGTTGTTAAACAATAAATGAATATAAGACTAAGGATGACAAGAAGTAAAGAGATATGCAGATTGAGGATGCTGCATGTGAACATCCTCAGTGATCCTCATCATTCTGTAACATTAGTGTTCAGAGTAGTTTTCAATTATTATCAAAATTGGGTCTCTATAAGGACAATACAACTTTTGATGTTGTCTCTCTGTGAATGAAGTGGTGGCAAGCATATTATCTTTGGTTTAAAGGAATGGCGACAGAGTTTTCAAATTAACAATCAGCTCCTTTACAATAGAAAGTAGCTGGTATTGTTTCTTTACTGCGGATCAGTGCCACTTCATTCTTACCATGGCATTCAGTTGCCTTTGTCCAAGACAAGGTTACAATTTTTGGTTGCCTGTGGTGGTTTTCATTGGGGTGCTTGTGGATGAAGACATTATTTCAAGGTGTCCCCTTGGGTAAATATTCCCAGCTGGCAGTACTGAGTTTCTGAGCATGGAATAGTGTGTGCTGACTGTCTAGAAGGAAATGTGCTACAGTATATTAATTTTATTCAAATTAAATTGATCATTGTTTGTGATAATTGTGAATGTGATACATTTTTCACTTTACCAACCAACTGCAGGTTATTTCAGTGACACAAAGGCCACCATTGTGGTTCTTGCTGCTTGCTATCTGCCAGAAAGAAGCATAAGAAATTACAATTTTCTTATGGAGCAGCTTTTTTTGTAAGTCAATTATTTGAAATGTTATTTGCTTGACTTTACTTTATAATAAACAGAAATAAATAGATCAAAGGTTATTAAATAAATAGCGGACATCACTGAAGTAACTGGAGTCAACCACCTTACTCCTCCAACACGGAAATATATTTTTTCACAACTAGCCATAATCATAAAAAGCAGTATCATTGCCTCAAAATTAAGTCAAATCCTGCTATCTGAAAGCCCCAAGGGAAATAAGAAATAGTTTGAGAAAGCGGGGGTTCAAGATAAACGATGGTAAATGATGAAAAAAACAATCCAAGGGAAACAAGCGTGAGTTTTAGATAGTAGGGAGTTTGAGATAATCGAGTTTGAGATAGCCAATGTTTGACTGTATTTTATTACTAACTCTAAGTTCATTTTTTCTTGCAGTTATGTTGTGAGTACACTTGAACTGCTAGCCACACATGAGGACTACTACCTTGTATACCTGAATGGTGGTACTAGACAAGACAATATGCCAACAGTTGGGTGGATGAAGAGATTCTACCAGTATATAGAAGGAGGGTCAGTGTTTTATGTAATACTAATAATAAGAACAGTCTTCCATACACACATAAAGGTTTTTTGCAACTGCATGCTTTCAACTGGTTTTGCATTGCTGTCATGGTTAAAAAATCTTGCTCCACATTTCAACTTTTCAAAAGTAAATTTGATCCAGTCATGGCTGGCTTGCAAGTGTTTACATTCATAAGCACATGGCTGTGCTTATGAATGTACTTTTAACTTATGTTTGCCTTGGATGTTGATTGGCTCATTGGACAGTAGTTACCTGTGATAGTGATTAGAACAGGGGGTGTAAGTGGAGTCCACTGCAAAACCACTCGGGCAAAAGTATAGAAACAAGGCAAACTGTACCTTAATCAAGACAACCAGAAGTGTTAGGATCTAAGTGAAATCAGTTAAAACCGTACCTAAAATACAGTGATGTAGTGCAAAATGGCATTTCCCCAAAGCCCCCCCACATTACCAGTATTCATAGTGATTACTGAATGATATCTCAATCACAGCTAACTAAAATATGAAAGTATGTGCATTATTATTTGGTTGTTCTCTACAGTTATCTGTTAAGAATAATAGTAACAGTTTTTTGTTGTTGCAGTTTGAAAAAGAGAATGAAAGAGATGTTTATTGTGCATCCAAACTTTTGGCTCAAAACAGTCATTAGACTAGCCAAGCCATTTATAAAGTAAGGAATCAGAAGTTTATTTGCAATAATGTTCAATTGTCATGTACAAAACTGAAATCTACTCCAAAACTTTGAATAAAATCTGTGCAATCATTCACTGATAAAATCCATCATTTGTATTTCTGATTGCTCAAACAATACTATTTGATGTTATACAAACACAACTCTAATCTATTCAATAGATATTGTAATTTATTCTAGAAAGTGCTGTAAAATTAGTTATGGTATCTCTCAGTTAGTATGCAGGCTGTGATTGGTCATTGTAGCGGGCCATACTTCACTGTATGGCCCGCTAAATTCAAAAGTTTGTTTTGGTTGCCAAAATGTCTGCAGAGATATAATAAATATCTTTCAAACCTGGTTTTCTAGGTCCGTACTGTAAGTTATGGATCCTTGTTTTTTTTCCGCTCGAATTTATGGCCCGTGCGCTTCGTGCTTGGGCCATAAATCTGAGCGGAAAAAATTTGGTCTGTAACTTATATAATACAGACTGAGAACTCAGTTAGTATTATAAAGAGGTATGTAATTTTGACTTCGGTATGCAAGAAATTTGTATTGTGTAGAACAAAATATAATATTGAACATGTTTACAACATGAAATAAATGTAGTATAAAGTTGAAGATTTCACCCTGCCAGTTTTAATTTGAGATTTTTAGCAATTGCTTTAATGATGGTCAAACCCTGAAAATAGAACATACAGTTCCAGCCTGATATTTGTATTGCTCCCCTCCTCATTATCCCTCACCATGTGTAACTGCTGACTGTCTTACATCTGTTTGGTTTTAATGCAGTTCAAGTTTCTGGCGGAAACTTGCCTTCATCTCGTCATTAGAGAGCCTATCAAGCTTTGTTCCTGTCGATTACATCTATATTCCTAATGAAGTTATGAGGTAAACCAGTGTATTATGTTAAGTTTTTAAAATTTGAACCTTGATTGAACCTTATAGTCATAGTTGATTATAATATAAGTCATTATACAGATGAGCATTTTTACTTGTTACTTCATACAGCTCGCAGCTTAGTTAACAGCTTGCAGACATCTACAAAATTGGCCCTGCATGTTGCCTTTAACACTCATTTACATGCAGTCTCTGAATTTTTGTTATTTTTATTTCAGCTTACTCCATCTAATAATATTTTGGTCTAAGATTAAAAGAAGCCATGATATGATTTCAAGTGTGCATTTGTTCAATTTTGATTTTACAGTATGTGCAATGATGTCAGATTACCGTAAATTATTATTCTAACTTTTCATTGAATTACCATCAATAATTGCAGATTGTTAAAATACTTTACAATGTATGGGTTTCCTCCTTTTTTTTCCAGGGTGGACCCAGCTTACAGACTCACCCACAATCGTTAAACTACGTGCAATACGCTGTGATTCTTCAAGTCTTGAAATGAATGGCATTTTACTGATTTTGTATTTTTCAGTTATATTTAAAATTTGTCAGACAAGTGTATCATTATTTCTATGAAAGCTGCAAAGCTTGCTGTGATGTGAGTGCATTTGAGACTTACCTAGTACGTAATCCTGTGTATTATTGCAGGCTCCTGACCAGTGGTTTATGTATTTCAACTCATATGTATCACAGGTTACAGTGCAACTACACGAACCAAGCCCACACAAACAAATTTTCATAAAAATTATCCAATCATGATTGAGTATCTAAACAATAGAATCTCTACAGATGTTTTCTATTTCGCTTAAAATGCATATAATCTGCTCTATAACTGTACAAAACACATCGAGATTGAAAAAGTATAATCTCAGGCGGTAGAAACTTGCCCACAAATCTGTTGTCCGGGGTCAAAAACAGACATTCAGAATTTGTATGAAAATTTATGTGGGTGGCCTTGGTTGGGGTAGTTCCTCTGTAAATGGAGCTAAGACAGTGTTTTACTTAGACTGGCGAAATCGTAGTTCATTTTAAATCAAAATTGCTACATGAATTGTGGATACTCCTCTAAATCATCAGCTGACAACATTCAATTCACCCCGGATGTTGTGCATGTTTTCTCATGATCATTGTAAACTTTGATTAATGTGAATTTTAAATCAAACAAGAAGACGCCTGAAGGCGTTTACGCGGGATGTGTTGGTTTAAAATTGCTGACGAAGTATGTTTTTTTGCTGATTGTGTGATCATGGATATCCATGGTGCAATCCAACCTGACTTGCACGTGATTCGGAGTTACAGCCAATAAAACTCAAAGTTAAAAAAACAAGGCAATCAAAGTTAAAAAAACAAGGCAATTTTTGACTCCCAAGACGACGAAAGGAATGCGCTACCGAGTTTTATACGCTGGCTGGCTACGTCATCCCGCGTAATAGGGTTTCCCTGGGAACAGGGTCGGTGGAGTGGATTCACTCTAGTTGAAATTGATAGCATGAGAGCATCTGTTTATTGTATTTCCCAACATAATCATTATTATTGTTATTATAATTATGATGTGAAAACAGCACACTCAGCACCTTGAAGGTAGTTATTATTATTATTATTACTATCAACTAGGTAGTGTTAAAATATTCCAATAATATCATAGCAACTAAAAACTGTGGATGAATTTAAGATATCCCTCAGCCATAGTTATATTTACATATAATACATTTTAACTTATTATTACTGGGTTACTACTACTAGTTAGTCAAGAGCCCTGCTTCATCCACAACATTCTTTGCCATGGTTTAATAATAAATAGTATGTGTTGCTAGGAAAATGTTTTAAAGCTTTGTATTTGGTTGGTTAAAATAAAGATGCTTTTTTAAACATGATTCAGAAGTTTTCAATTGTTAATTTGCATGGCTTCAGAGAGATTAGCTCTAACATTACAATTAATTGTGATCTTCCATGGAAACATACACTATAACCGTTAGATTGACGGAAGAGTTAGTCATCCGTTAGGCACCCGTTGGGCATCCGTTAGTCCTCCGTTTATAATATCCGTTGGGCATCCGTTAGTCCTCCGTTTATAATATCCGTTGGGCATCCGTTAGTCCTCCGTTTATAATATCCGTTGGGCATCCGTTAGTCCTCCGTTTATAATATCCGTTGGGCATCCGTTAGTCCTCCGTTTATAATATCCGTTGGGCATCCGTTAGTCCTCCGTTTATAATATCCGTTGGGCATCCGTTAGTCCTCCGTTTATAATATCCGTTGGGCATCCGTTAGTCCTCCGTTTATAATATCCGTTGGGCATCCGTTAGTCCTCCGTTTATAATATCCGTTGGGCATCCGTTAGTCCTCCGTTTATAATATCCGTTGGGCATCCTTTAGTCCTCCGTTTATAATATCCGTTAGGCATCCGTTAGTCCTCCGTTTATAATATCCGTTGGGCATCCGTTAGTCCTCCGTTTATAATATCCGTTGGGCATCCGTTAGTCCTCCGTTTATAATATCCGTTAGGCATCCGTTAGTCCTCCGTTTATAATATCCGTTGGGCATCCGTTAGTCCTCCGTTTATAATATCCGTTGGGCATCCGTTAGTCCTCCGTTTATAATATCCGTTGGGCATCCTTTAGTCCTCCGTTTATAATATCCGTTGGGCATCCGTTAGTCCTCCGTTTATAATATCCGTTAGGCATCCGTTAGTCCTCCGTTTATAATATCCGTTGGGCATCCGTTAGTCCTCCGTTTATAATATCCGTTGGGCATCCTTTAGTCCTCCGTTTATAATATCCGTTAGGCATCCGTTAGTCCTCCGTTTATAATATCCGTTGGGCATCCTTTAGTCGTCCGTTTATAATATCCGTTGGGCATCCTTTAGTCCTCCGTTTATAATATCCGTTAGGCATCCGTTAGTCCTCCGTTTATAATATCCGTTGGGCATCCTTTAGTCGTCCGTTAGGCGTTCGTTAGAAGGATTCATGTTAGCGTTATCCCTTAGAGCGTTAGCAGTATCCGTTAGAGCGTTAGCATTATCCGTTAGAGCGTTAGCATTATCAATTAGAGCGTTAGCATTATCCGTTAGAGTGTTAGCATTATCAATTAGAGCGTTAGCATTATCAATTAGAGTGTTAGCATTATCCGTTAGAGTGTTAGCATTTAAGCCAGCGATCTTACATGTCCTGCGCATTTCGTCCCGGTAACCTGAGTAAAGTGTTCATATGGGAAAATTTTTATCCCGGTTGCCGAGATCTCGGTTCTCGAAACCTAGATCTCAATAACCGGGCTGGCCCGCCTTCTCATATGAACACATCGAAATTTTTACAAAGGAAATAGGAGTGAGGCGATCCCGCGATATCTCGGTAACCGGGCCAGCCCGGTACACCGGGCTAATATGAAGAGGTCAAAATGTAGTAAGGGTATGTTAAAGCCACACATATGCACACTAAGGCGACAGTGGTAGTAGGGATAAACTCTGTTGCTACCAGAAAAAAAGATGAAAAAATTGAGCTAAAAAGCCAGCAGCCATGGACAGCTGTTTCGGCCTTGTTAGGCCTCATCAGCATGGCACAGCTAGCAGATGAGCTCTGGGTTCCCACATTATAAATGTCAGCTGTCCATGGCTGCTGGCTTTTGAGCTCAATTTTTTTCCATTTTTTGGGCGGCAACAGGGTTTATCCCTTCGGTAGGTACGTGGTGTAAGCATCGTGTATGGCTATGGAGAGCAATGTATGCCATATATTCACTAACGGGGAACCACTATATGATGCTTACACCACGTACCTACCATCCCTTCTACCACTGTCGCCTTAATGGTTTATCCCTTCTACCACTGTCGCCTTAGTGGTTTGGTCTTTACTTGTAAGCAGTAAACGCAAGTATGTTACCCATTCTCCCCTCGGCTGCTTAGTTAACTTACGTGACTGAAGCGGGCCTCGGATGTTGTAGAAAAGAATTTTTTCATAATTCTCCCTCCCAGACATGTTTGTTGGAGCAACTTGAATTTGATTATGGTCTATTTTCTTGAAACTGTATAAACTGCGGATTTCAACTACTCAGGAGCGGAGTGTTGTACTTTTCAAGCCAATCAAACCCCTGGGATCAAACCAAGTTGTTTGTGCTGTGCTGCACGTGATGTTTAGATGTTTACTTCAGATTGCTCGTTTTCTGGCCAGTATTGTATAAACGAAGCATAGGAATGGGATACAGTTTTTTTTTCTAAATTGAAAGGAGAGTTCATCAACTGAGCTAACTCCTAGCTAGCTCGGCCCTACTTTAACATCTCACCATTCATCAATCGCTCCGCCGAAGGCCTAACGCTCGAATTTTCAGCACTTCCCTTTTACCTTACGGTGGTATAACTTACTTTATCAATTCGTTTGATTTATCCCAATTTCCTGCTTTAACATCTTACGTTGAACGAAATCTACACGCACTGGATTCAATTGTTTTGATGCGGGCGTCACTGTTCTTCTGTGCCCATTGTTTCCACCTTGCCTAGTGTTCTTCTGTGCCAAGTGTTCTTTTGTACCCACTGTTCGTGTGGTGTTATGACGTCATTGCTACGTCTTACACCGCACACGAACCCGGGCGTCACGATGACTGCTTCGAAAGCGATTGGTCATAAAACTCCGTTCTTAAAAGAATTCGATACAAATACGTTTTACGTTGCTAGTTCTTTGACTATTTTAAAAATTATTGTGACATGTCAACTCTTCTTGGCTCAACGTTTGATTTGGTCAGTCAAAGATAAAGCAGAAACTGCATTACATATAACTCTTTGCAGATTATCTGAAGAATTTACATGCAACTCCCGAGTAATTATTTAAGTCCCGATCGACTCAGTCACATTCCTGAGATGTGATGTTCATGCAACCGGGCCTTGTTCCTCACAAACAACACACACATTTTACGTAATGAGAATTTGGGAGCGATTATAGAATACCCGTCAACTTCATTTACATGTGTCGGAGGCTCCAAACCGTTAGACCGTCGACGTCAGGACAAACCCTTAGCCGTTACGACAAACACTTTATAGATCGATAGGACAAACAGTTAGACCGTTAAAACAAAACGTTAGAAAAGTCTTCAAAACCGTTAAGTATTTGTTAGTTTTTAGCCGTTAAACGGTTAAGCGTTAGTAAACGTTCTCCCATGGAAGGTCGCAATTAATGAACTCGTTTTGCTGTATGCACTGCACACTTATCGAGACATTCAATAAAAGCATAGTTAGTGGAGGGAGACTAACTATGATAATAGTCAGTTACTGCTATTGCTTACAAGGGCTCCTACCGCCATCCGCTAATGCTCAGAATGCTGGAAATTGTATTTCTGAAGCCTGCCGCACACGCGAGGAAGAGCAAAATGCCTCGCGACGCAGTTTGCTTAGCCGTTTCCTCAAGTGTGCGGCGACATTTTGGTGAGGAAAATATCAAAAATATCAAATGTTTGATATGTTTTGCCTCGCGAGGCAAACTCTTCATCGTTTAGGGCAACTTTGAGAATCTGGCTGAGCGCGATTAATCGATCATCCAATAAATTGTTTCTTTTCAAATTGTTTATGGGCGTATGCGCGGGTCTGCCTAAAGTGCGAGCATAGTTAGTAGTCCTGTACTTAGTATGGTGCGCGCTATGGGAGTCATATGCATGTGATCATTTATAGGAATCATAGCACTGAGACCTCACTTATCAGTCTCATGGATCAAGTGCTACTGAACCGGGTAAAAAATCGCGTCACTGGTCTAGTTTTCATCGATGATTCCACGGCCTTTGTCTGCAGAAAAGGGCGGCTAGGATTACACTGGACGCAGGACCATTTTGCCCTTCTGTTCCAATATTTCATTATCTTTCCTGGAATCCAATCAATGAGAAAGTGAAAGTTTCTAAGTGTGCGTTGGCATACAAAAGACCTTCCAGTATGCAAAACTCCGTACGCACTCATACCTGTTTGGTATCGTAATGTATGACAATGAGTCTGAAACAAAGGAAAATAAAATTTAAACCAAGGATAAAATTGAACCACAACATACACATTCACTTTTCAAATACTGTAGCTGCAGCAAAACATCTTTTTAATATTGAAATTCAAAATTACATTAAATCTATTCTCCACTATTGTACATACAACAGAATTTCTTTCACAGACTACAGTAAACCAACTACTGCACTGTGTGATTTCAATGTCCACTACAGTACATGATGCATTGAAGGGGTACGACAACAAACCCTT
Organism: Ricordea florida; assembly: GCA_949710005.1. NCBI lineage: Eukaryota > Metazoa > Cnidaria > Anthozoa > Corallimorpharia > Ricordeidae > Ricordea > Ricordea florida. The sequence continues at coordinate 966,175 of OX453280.1, forward strand.
AATTACATGTACATGTAGCTAGGTATCAACTGTACCAACTTATTTTCATTTGGTGTACCTGTATTCCAAAACATTAATATATAACTGTATAAAGTCAACAAGGATTAATTCTACTTGAATGAAGGTAAGGTGATGTGTGGTAGTGATGGCATGGAAGGCAGGTTAATATTTGGCTTGGGAAGATTGTGTAGATTAGGGCTAATGTTTCTCACAGCAGACATTGCCCTCTGTGGTGCAGCACTGATACCCGCCTGAAAAAACAAACACAAAGGGCAGGTTACTTTAATTATAATATAAGCTGAGAAATTTTGGAGATTTGATTGGCTGATAGTATCACTATTTCCGCGTAATAGAGGTATAACAGCAAAATTGGATGGTATAACAACATTAACATGACAACGCAGAACACAACTACCTTTTTACTTTTGTTTTCAACTAAAAATGGCAGAGATTCCCAGAAATTTCCAGTGAAGAAATACAAAAGCTTGCCAAAAGAGCAGTAAATAAAAATACAGTCAGAACTATTAAGACGTGGATGAATGTTTGGAAGTCGTGGATAGAAAGCAATGGCCTCAACTCAAAAACGAAATTGTCAGATATGAAGCGAAAATTTCTCGGCTTCTGCTATAAACAAATAATAGCATGACCTGTACGTGGTATTTGGCAATAATATCGGATTGTAATATTTCAATATTCTCCAAAAACCACTCACCACTTCGCGGCTCGTGGTATTTTGGACAATTTTTAAATATTACTCACGATATTATTGCTAAATACCACAACAAGTCATGCTATTACCTATAATAATCAGCATCCAACTAAAGCTGAGATTTAAGTAACATTCAAAAACTAATTAATTATAAAGGAAATACAAAGGAAATTAATGTTGAATGAGTGTCTTTAAAATTATCTGATATAGACATGGCTAACATTTGCATTCAATTTTCTCTGTCAAACTACGTGTACAGCAAAATAAAAAGTTGAGTGTAATAATGAACAGGTCTACATAAAACATTTTTGAAACCGTTTAATAAACTCGCATTTTGTGTTTTATACTGATAAAGCACAAAATGTGAGTTTATTAAATTTCACTTGGAAGGGATTGAAACCAATTCACAATTAATGTAATAACGTTAACTGATTTAGAGTGAGCATGTATTGACTCTTGTATCTGGTGTGGTATTTAAACAAGACCAAAAGGTTAAGTTGTTAGTTTGAGCAGCACAAATTCAATTTGGACAATGGTTTTGTTAAGCACTATCTACACGTCTTTGTTTACAGAACCAGTGCAAACTCTCGAAAAGTAAATTAACCCATGCACTGTATCTTTCAAAGTCTGTGTCTGAAAGCTACAGCAGTACTACTTGACAACATAAAAAATGTTTCAGATTTAAATGTGGTAATTCAAGATAGAATGTACTTACCTCTGATTTTTCAAGCTTAGTTTGAGCTTCAATATGAGTTAATATCTCAGACATGTTTGTCTCCAACACCATACCCCCCATCACTATCTCTTGTAATATATAATGTACCTAAAAAAGAACAAATACAAATTAACATTGGCAACAATATGCTGAAAATTGTTTAATAATTTCAGTGCTCGACCTTAACTTTTTAAATCGCTGGTCCTTGGACTAGTTGAACTGAAAATTTACTAGTCCTGAGTAAATCTGTGGTAGTCCTGTGGTAGTCGGAACATTGCGAGGAACGCATCGAAACAACGTTTGAAAGAGGTATATTTTGTTTACACCTTGTATTATTTTTTAAACATTACAAACTACAAAGTAGTTACTGGTCCTGTGACTAGTGGTTCTAAGTTTCTACTAGTCCAGAAGCATTTTGCACTAGTCCAGGACTAGTGGACTACCGCTAAGGTCGAGCACTGAATTTATATTCAAAATTCATAATTAAATGAATTAAGAGCAACATATGTACTGTCAATCAATCAATTTGAAACGAAAGAGGCTCTGTCATAGTGTTAGGCCCTTGCTTAAAAATCAGAGATGATACATCCACATGCAAAAATTTATCTTTACTAAATAAAGTCTACCATTTTCAATCAACAATACCTTGTCCATATGAAATATTAAGTCCAACTCACACACATTTTCGAAACACTTGTCTAAAGTTTCAACAAATACCTAGAGAGACAAAAAATATCTCAATGATAAAACACAAAAGCAGTGATATTTTGTGTTTTATCATTAACATAATTATATGGAACAAAAAAAATATTTACAATAATGGACAGTACTTTTCTATAATTTCTGCTTAAGGAATAAGTCCTGTCTCGTTAGATAAATTTAACTCACTTTCAATTAGAGGACTTAAATTATTTAAAAATAATAATGTCAAACTTTGCTTCTAAGCCATTCAAGACCAAATGTCTATTTAACAATATTGAGAACAGTATGTTAAAGCAAAACAGTGACCTTGGAAACAACACCACCTTTCGGCAAAAACTTTTTCAAGCCAGCATTTTTCCAAGTCTAATGTGAGCCATTGTGTCTGTAAGTGTGTTTGTTTATGTAAAATTTTTCATTTGTAAGAAGAGGGAGATCCAGTGAGATTAAAAGTACAATTCAAATAATAATAGTAAAATAATTGGCAAGCATGACCATTACCTGTATAAGATCAAGAATTCCTAACTCGCTCTCTGATGAATCAACACAAAAGACAAAATAGAGGGTGGCATAGTGGCGATAAATAATCTTGAAATCTGATCCACCAATTAACCTGTAAAAAGAAATTCATCACATAGGTGGTGCATGATCCTGCTGCTGCTGCTATAGCAGGTCTTGTAACTTGTTCTTTTTAGTTTGAAGTCCGTCAAATAATACTGAGCATGGAAAAATTTGTAATAACTATAATTCCATTTAGTATAAGTACTCAGGTAATTATACAAAATCGTGCACTCTGATTGGTTCACTATCTCAGATTATCAGCCAATAATCACCTCTACAAACAAAATGGCTGCCAATTGTTAGCGTGCTTTTGATTAAATCTAATTTTTTCGTGTTGTACAATGCTTTTTCTTTTCTTTTTTTGAAATAATCACCTGTGTATTTATACTAAAACAATTATTCGCCTCAGGCTCAGTGATTATCGGCACCGATAATCACTTTGCCTTCCATGAATAATTGTTAAACATTCAAAGTTTGATTTCAGTTGTCACCTACATGTGTATGATTGGTACATATGTAATTGCAGTGTACCCTAGGGAAATTGACCCATACTTACGTTCCTCCTTCTAAAAAGTTACACACATTGTCATCTCTTCTGGATACAACATGAAACGTTTCTCTTATTATCTGATGTTGCATATCTTCAGACTGAAAATGCAAATAAGCTTAATTCAACATACTGCAAGGTGATCACAACTAGGAAAGTACAGGCACAATAATGACTTTGTGTTAGCCAAGAATGCCAAAAGTTTTCAAAGCCTTCAAGAGTATTTATTAAGACAGTTGTTACTTGACATAATTACTGGAAATTTTTGTTTGTTGGTAAATACTGTACTTGATATATGCAGGGTTCGTACGCTTTTTTGGAATAAAAATTCAAGGACCTTTCAAGGACTTTCAAAGACATATTTTCCATTTTTCAAGGATTCCACGCACTGCAAAATCAAAGGATGTTCAGCTTCTCACAGTAGCGATTGTGCCCAGCTAACAGACAGCTAAAAGTCCATGTCTTTTTGAGTTCATCCACAACATATTACGTGTTGCTACATTTCTGCCATTAGAATATATTTTCATATAAGGCACTCTAGAATCTAAGTTGGATGAAATTAGCTACAAATTTCAAGGACTTTCCAGTACTGACTGCAATTTTCGAGGACTTTCAAGGCCTTAAATTTTTATTTTGAGATTCAAGGACTTTCAAGGACTTTCAAGGCATGTGCAAACCCTGTATATGTTCACTCTATCAGACTAAAAACATCTAGATACTGATTTTAATACACCATTTTCAGATGCAATTTCACAATAGCTTTAACCTCCAAGCTCCTTCCCAAACAAGACCCCTACTGTAACCAAAAGATGATAAGGTGAAAGGATAAAGAAATAACATAAAAATAACATAAGGAATCAAATAACATGTGGCCAGTACAACTGTATGGGATTGAAGAGTGAGACTCTCTATGATAACAATAACTACAAACTCAAACCTTGTTAATGGTAGAGATCACAATATTTGTAGATTACAAGTAAATAGATAAATAATTAGAGGGATAGATAGATAAATAAATAAATTGATATATAGATAAATAAATAGAGGGATAGATAGATAAATAGATAAATAAATGGAGGGATAGATAAATTAATAGACAAATAAATAGAGGGATAGATAAATAATGCAAATAGATAAAAATAATAGAGGGATGGAAAGATAAATAAATACATAGATAGATAGATGGATAAATAAATAGAGGGATAGATAGATAACTAACTTACTAAATAAATAGATACATAGATGAATACAAATAGATGGATAGATGAATGGATGGATAGATAGATAAATAGATCGATAGATTAATATATTTATTGAGTCGACACCATCCTCAGCCAAAGGCTGAATTACAGGTACAGGTTACTAACAAGTACATGTAAAAAATTTAATGCGGTAAGATTTCCTCACAGGTCCCTACTTCATTATGCATGCTGTAGTCGTACGGTTTCGTTCTCAGAAATGTTTGCACGCGCACTTCCCAAGACAATTCAACTACAGCATGCATAATTAGTAGGGACTTGTGCGGAAACCTTACCCTTTAATGCTCCCAGACAACGGCACATTTCACATGTACAGTTACGAAATTGGGGAGGTTGGTATCACCTTCTAAGTAACCTAGAGCGTGTAAGTGCACAGAAAACCAGCTGTAACAGGGTCATTTCAAAGGGCAACTCACGAGCCAAAGCTTGGTTTAAACGGCCCTGCTTCAACTACAGAATATACTTTTGGGGTCGAAATAAAATTAATAAGAACATCAAACCCACTTAATCGTGAAGAAAATACGTCTTTCTTTGAGAAAGCCTCATCGGAGTTGGTTCACAATTTAGAACATGTATTACAGAACGTTATAACATCCAGCACAAATATAAAAAACAGCCAACTTACATAGTGAGTAAAAAACTTGCTCATCCGTGGTTTCCCATGATTATTGAATATGAGGATCGCCTTGATCATGTCAAAATGTGCGCAAAAATACTCGAGAGAGCCAAAGTCTTCAGAATGTTTTCAAAATGGCGACCTAGTCGATATCTTCCCAGGATCCTCCACCAGTCTAGGGTAAGAATCCTTACCCTCCTGTCCCTGCAACTAATATTTTGCCATTTAGGTCATTTCGCTGGAACGCAATAATTAATTCAATCAGGAACAGCCAACAGGTTAATTTTTCATTGATCCAGGGTTACAGTGTAAGCCACAAAACACTGAAAAAAGAACAAATTAAGGAATATGCCATTTTAAAGTTTAGTCCTTAGGAACCTGGCCTTTCAATAGAGGCGAGGCTGCAGGTTACCTTGTTTGGTTACAAACCTCCCCTCCTTTCATGTGCAAGTCTTATTATTTACATATGAACAACATGAAGGTTTGTAACAAAACAAGGACACCTCCAGCCTCACTTCTATTTTTGGCCAGGGTACTGAGTACATAACTGTAGAATATGGTTTACGGTCTCTCTAGGATAGCACTTGTTTTGCAGACACGTCAATCAGTTCAGAACTCAGTGCTTTTTAAATCCCAAAGTACATGTTAAGTACCCATGGCCAGATATATTTTGTGTAAACCAAAGAACAGAAAAACAAACTTTACAAGCATGGCATTCCAAAGACTGTAGCTTATTAGAAAACTCCCTGTTTGCTTGCAGATTTTCTAAGTGAAAGCAAATCTTACACTCCCACACCCATCAAACAATGTTGAGATATACACTCTATTTTTATATATAAAAATGTCAGTGTCTTATTGGCAACCCTAACATTGGGAAGGGGGAGAGAGGGGCTTAAATGGAGTGTTGAAGCATTTGTTTTCAAGGGGAAAAAGTGCTTGTCTGCCCAAGATTTTTGGGAAAGACTATCTTTAGGGCAATGAAATGTCAATTGAACTGAATGCAAGTAGTTTCTTTTTAGAACTGATCTATGTACTGCATCATCTTACTCACATAACTTCCCAATCCTGCCTGATGACTCAGAGAAACAAAATCAGACTTAAACCAACAGAAAGGTCTTGTTTAATGAGACACTGGATTTGCAGATCTATGCAAGGGTCACTTCCCTGGGTGGTGTTTGTGAAATTCCATAACATTACATTGTTTAACGTTACCTCTAATTAATTGCTGTTATTCTTAGAAAAAAAATATTAGAACTTCATACACAAGCCAAAACATTTTGCACAAATCAAAAGGACATAGAAACAAAAACCTGTTGCACTGTTTAATGTCAACTTCTACCAATAATGCTTACAATATGAAAACTTCTACTTCTGACTTGTGAAAAAAAAATAATGTCTAAATTGTGGGATCCATAGAGTTTTGTTTTTCTCTTGATTCAGTCCAGGCCTTAGCAATGGTTCTTTTCATTTCATCGTCTCCTTCATCATACATCTTCTTCATCAAATCCATTATTCCTTGCCCGGGATCCTTGGTGTCATCATGTTTTGGAAGTTCCTTTGCTTTCATATTTCTCAAGTTCTCAGTTACAGTCAAGAAAGACCAGTTGGTTTCCTGTTTCTGTTTCTTCATGAGCACAGTGAGATTTCCAGACTTTACTTTCACTGAGCTGTCACCGGGAAGAATGGGATGCAAAAGATTCACTATTTGAAGGTGATAGTTTTTGCCCTTGAGTCCAAACACACTCAAATCAAGCGACTTGGATGTGAACTTGGCAGAAATCTGCTCCTTTGGCAGTGTTTCCACGTCTTGCAAAGTAATGTAAATCTTAACAAACTTTGGTGACTGATCCCAAGCATAAGACGTGATTTTTGTAGAGGATGCTTGTGGTTTCTTAACCTTGGGTTTCATTTCTTCCTTCGGCTTCTCGTCAGTTGGAACTCCTTCCCTCTGCTGCGACCGTTTCGTTTCCAAATCGATTTCACCTTTAATCCGATCAACTTCGCGCTGCAGAATTTCCCGGACACGAGGACGAGTTGCAGAGGAAATGAAGGTTTCAAACTCGGCTTCGTCGAGCTTTAATTCTTGAATTTTATCCATAATTTGAAGTGTGCAAAAAGTCGTAATCCCACCTTCTCACGTGGAAACAGCGAATTGAAGTGATGTCGTGTATGACATAACAGAATGTCTTCACGACTTCACTAATCACGTCATGTAGGTTGACGTGGCTCTGCCATTATCGTAACCGAAGAGGTTTTTTAGTTCCTACAATACGCACGACGTTGTCCAAAAAATCATCTTTTCATGATTCTTTTTTGAGGCCTTGCATTTTCTGTCATCACCATTTTGTTTCAGATAACATAATAAAAGACAGATGACTTTGTCCTAAAGAAAAATTTACGCTGATGCCTTGACTAGTTCCAGTGCTACTCAGTCGCCATGATGCTTGTTTTACTGAGCCTTGCTTAAAGACTAAAGTCTTGGTTCTTTTAAGCCGTTTTAAGTTTCTTTCACGACAATGAAAAAATGGGTAGCCTTACTTGGCGGAGCAATGTTCTGTGTGTTGTTCATCTCCATGTATATGGTTGTCGATCAACTTGGCCGCTTGTCAACTTCACAAGATTTAGAATTCCAGGTACAGTGTAACATGTTCAAGTTTGTATTTGAGATTATCTGACAGAATAATTAATTCTACTCCACTACTTTGGGCATTTTTAGGTCAGATATTTACTTTAGACAAAGTGAATATAACTGATGCTTTTCATTAGAATTAAGTTTTCAGCTCGGAGGTAATTCCAAAGAGCTCAGTGTAAGAGCTCTTTCGGGCGCATCATGGAGAGTCGTGAATCTCAATCTCGAGGCATTACATGTAGTACCAGTTGTACCACCCAAAGGGGTCATCAAGCAAAAACAGAATTTATGAAAAGAGGGTTGAAATTCAGTTGTTGCACCTTCGAATTTTCAGGATTAACTGTGTAAGATTTGAGTGCATTTCGATAAAGCGAGGCATTCGATTTTCAGAAGATAAGGTTTCTTGAGTTTGCAATTTAATAGATTGAATCCACGCGCAGGTCTTAATAGAGGTCAACCTGAAGTCTTGTCTACTGGCTTGATTTTACCCACAAATGTAAAATTGGGAATCAGTCGCTTTTTAGAACAAAAGATGTTTGCGTTTACTTTGGTACAAAATAGTGGGTTACTAACGAAGACAAGTGCATAGCTAGTGGCCAAGTACTACTTACAGTACGACAATTTAATATGGCCATTGTTTCTCAATAATATTTATGAGGTCGAGAATAGAGTACCACCCATATTGAGATATTATAATAATTGATATATGTGGTCAATGTTACTTAACCTCTTCATTTCATGGATTTTTCATGCAACTAAGACAATCTCCCATATTCTTGTTTTGTTTGTGTAAACTTTTTGTTCCATTTTGCTAATTTACATCTCAAGGTGAGCAAACAAAGCTAAGGAGATACAGCAGGAGTGACATAATTAATAATTTAAGAGTAACCTTTATCTCAAATAAAGACACTATGATTGTATATTGTATTCAAGTGTGTAACTTCTGATTTTTGGGAAATATTTGTGTTTGATTTCATTATCTACCAAAGCAAGAGAACTCATACAAAGTAAAATGAAAATTTGCAAGTTAAAAGAATGCTGTCATAATTTGTATGAGTCTTCAAGTGCTTGTTTATACTCATTATTAAATTTATTATACTGTTCTTAAATGAGGTCTTCATAGTGACAGTACACAGGGTGTTCATTAAGCATCGGAGATCGGAGAATTCTCCGGCTAGTACAAAGAATTCTCTGGTCAAATTTAGATGGCCTGAGCAAGTTTTAAATTCAGACATGGAGCGCTTTCAGAATATTCTCCTGTTACTTCACACAATTCTCCTGCAGCTACAATTCTTATTGAAAACCCTGAGTACAGTAGGGTATCAAACATCTGATGTGGACATCACGTTGCATGGAAGTTCTTTCCCTTTTTACAGAAATGAACATAATTTTGGTAATATGGTGTCAAATAACAAAGCACTTGTTGTTTTTATGTTCAAGTTAATTGTGTCTGTAAGAGTTTTCTTCTTAAAACAACTGTTCTAACTTATGACTGTAGACATGCAGTTTCCAGAGTTAACTAAAAATTTGTTTTTCATGAATCATTAGCTGATGGAAAAGGTTAAGTTACCAATACAGAGACTTGAAAAGGATATGGAGTCCTTGGAGGGAAACCTTCAGAGGTCTGGAAAGGTAATGAATAACATGCAAGATTCAGTAGACAAGCTCAGATTCCAAGGTCATAGACCTCCAGAAAAATCAGCTGAGGAGCAAACACTGGCGAAAAGACCAGGTATGGCACAAACTAATGACGCGGATGATGGCTGTATATTCTCAGGGACAGCTTCAGGAAAGACGGCTGATGTCAAGGTAAACTTCAGTTAAACCCTTTCTCTCCCAAGTTCTGAGGAGTAATTCTTTTCACTAAGCTTCATACCCTGGAAGCGGGGGTGTGGGGAACTCCCATAAAAAGAGACGGCTGTTTGTCATACCTTTTGGGGGTCGAAACATGTAGATTGGTACCTCTTGGGGTGCAAAATCCAATGACCACTGATGGAATTAGTGCTGTACCTTTTTTTTTTGTTTTTGGGTTCTTCAAGGAAACAGTTACTATATTTTGCTTTGCAGGACATGTTTTTCCTACTGGAAATTTTTTATGTATTTGTGGCATTATCTCTAAGCTGACATAGCACACTAACTGATTTATTTAAACAGATGCTGGACATGTTTGATGTAATGCCATTCGATAATCCTGATGGAGGTGCATGGAAACAGGGCTGGGACGTACAGTATGATGACAGCGCCTTTAACAATCAACCATTGATTGTGTTTGTAGTGCCACACTCACACAATGACCCAGGTATAAATTCATCCAAATAATGGACCAACAACAAGCAGCTCCACTATAGCTCAGCTTAACTACAGCTTATTAAGTAATAACCAGTTAAAAAGTGGGAGGGGAAAACAGAAGTATATATAGTGTCTGTGACTGTAGTGTCGGCATCTGAAAAAGGGGTCAGAGTACCTTAGCCTCAAAGTTTAAGACCAAATTATTTTTGAAATTGTGTTATTATTTATAAGAATTGAATACATATAGAAATCCTTCTCTTGATGTTTTCTTTGTTGACAAAGTTATGATAATGTATTATTAATAATAGCAGTAAAAATGTTGAACTTTAATTAATAAAATGACAGTAATTATACATGTATAATTAAAATGTTTTTTTATTATTCAAAGTGATAAAAGTAGAGTACATTGTGTTATCAAGAGTTATGTGTAACTTTGAATTCTTCTGTTGTGTTGTTTGTTACATGTAGCTTGTTCAATATTTCTATTAGAAGCAGTTGGTCTTAATACACATTAAATATATAACATATGCACGTTCATTTTTCAGGTTGGATAAAAACACTTGATCAGTATTATACACAGCAAACAAGACATATCTTAGATAATGTTGTTGATGCACTAGCACAGGACAAGAGGAGGACGTTTATTTGGTCAGAAATCTCTTATTTCTCCATGTGGTGGGGAGACGCAGATGAAAAACGGAAAAAGCAAGCATTGGAGTAAGCATACATTTATACTACTGTGTCGATTAATTCACTACAACAGGTAGCCAGGAAGCTGAGGAAATCAAACTAAGTCTAATACAATCTGTTATATCCTGGGCTAAAAGGCTGTAACAGTGTATTGGAACTGTGATATTACAGAAACTATTATGTTGAGCAAATAAGTGAACTAGCTTTTTATATCAGGCATTTTACTGTCGTAACTGAAAATATAACAACCATTTCCAAACACATGTACAGCTGTACACATTTTAAAGTGCAATCCAAAGGGGAATTTATTAATGTTTTTGAATGTTACCAAAACAAGGCTTTTATGACAACAAATGTACATGCAATGCATGGTCGTCCTGGGCTTAAAATGGGTGGTCGCACGGTCGCCAGTGGCAAGTTAAAACTGACCAGGGCTACCAAAAATTAAGGTTTGAATGCCTGATGTGTGACTACATGTATGCTGCAGAATTTCGAAAAGTTGCAATGTAAATTATGCGAAGTACAAAGTTAAAAATAAAACTCAATGTGTAGTTTAAATGGACTACTTTTCTCTTCGTTTCTTTACCTGGACACGAAGATCATCCATTTTAGTGTATTTTTTGGTTCTGAAGTGGAAATTCAGAGCTGCTTTAACAGTGATTTCATGAGCGATCCACATGCACAACATATAGACCACATTTTGATTTTGTCATTGCCACATGACTATCAAAAAAAAAAAAAAAAATTGAGGGCTACTTCATTTTCAGATGGGCCACTAAAAATTCAAGGAAACTGGCCTGACTGGCCAAGCACTGGAGTTAATTTGTAGCCCTGGTCCTCTTCTTTGTTGTGCTGTATAATTATGTACTGATGTGGGTGATAAAATGAAACCCATAAAACACATGCCCTTATTGGCCCACTACCTGCTTGTATAAAAGTTCACAGTCTATTTGGTCACGTTTAAAACAATAATTATCTATAATCTATATTCCTGATTCATTAGTTTATATTTTCAAGTCCTTTTTAAGGGTTGTCATGTGCATTGTATTTAAAAAGTTCTGGGGAAGAATTGTGTTGTAGTGCAAACAAATGTTTTGGAGTGATTTTTCCAAACGTGTATTATTGTCACCTCCAACTTCTAGACTTCATTTGATAAAAGTAATGAAACAACCGCAAGGAACAGGGCTCCCAAGTCACTTTTGATGAATCGCTAAAATCTCCTTCCTCTTTGTCTTGTAACTTTTCCTCTGAATTCAGTGGAGAGTTTGGTGGTAATAATTTGGTGAGCAAAATATGAAAGTACATGCTAACAAGCAATAGTGAGGTATCGTTGATGATCGTTATATTGATTATTAACTAATGATGGGGTTTGATTATATAGGCATTTGTCCAATGGTCAGCTGGAGATTGCAACTGGAGGTTGGGTAATGCCAGATGAGGCCAACACTCATTACTACGCCTTGCTGGATCAGTTGATTGAAGGTCACCAGTGGATAGAAGCAAATCTTGGCCAAGGTCTCTCAAATAAATTTGTCCATACAGTATACCACACAAAATCTTTGAAGTAAGATATGGGGTTGAACTCTGTCTGACTAAAATACATTAAATTGATCTTCATAAAATGTTCACAGTCTCTGTGTTCCAAGTTGTAAGTGGCTCTTAAGCTTTCAACACTATTTCCTATTACTTTTAGTGATATTTTGGCAGCTAGAATCCCACAAGATGTGCCATTATGCTTCCCAACGTTTTTGATCGTCATGGAATGATCCATTGCAAGTGTAATAGTCTGAACAAAAATTCATCAACTGAAGTAAAAAATGTTTATTCAGCCACAGACTGTATAATATTGTTACCATGGAAGCAGGAATGATAGATCGTTAAAATAATTTCATCTAACTTGCAAAAATAAGTTAATTAAATCTGACTTTAACATGTACCTGTAATCATAATAACTTCTGAAATGTCTTAATAACGATGTGTATTATGTGTTGACAGGTGTGAAACCTTCATCTGGTTGGGCCATTGATCCCTTTGGCCATACACCCACCATGGCATATTTGTTGCATCGCACTGGCCTTACTGGCATGTTGATTCAAAGGACTCACTATCAAGTGAAAAAGCATCTTGCAAAAGAAAAAAATCTTGAATTCATGTGGCGTCAAAATTGGGGTGAGTGCTACAGTTAAGTTAAATAATATTACCTGATTCAAAGGTAACTTTTTTAACGATAAGTTTGTTAATCAGACTGTGGTGCTATTTTGAGATAACTGGGTAATATTTCCAGCTACAGTAAACAGCTGATATGATGTTCAAGCCATAAACTTGAATGAGTGTTTCAGTTATTAACCTTTATAAAGGCGTGTAAATTGATAACAGTTATTAACTAGATAATACACTTTGTTATTGGTAGATTCAACACGTTCTCTGTAGCTGGCAAATGAGTAACATGACTCATGTTTAAATCCTAGATCATGGGTCAACAACAGATATGTTTTGTCATATGATGCCTTTCTACAGCTATGATGTCCCACATACCTGTGGACCAGACCCAAAGGTACATTTAGCAGATCCATATGATACTCAATTCAGCTGATGTTAACAGTATTGTGCTAAATTTTATTAAAATCCATATCAGTGGCAGTTAATTGTATTGTTGATGTCAATCATTTTTTGTCTAGATCTGTTGCCAGTTTGACTTTCGTCGTTTGCCAGGTGGAGGAAAGTCTTGTCCATGGCGAATTCCTCCAGTCAGAATAGATGACAATAATGTTGCAGAGAGGTATTGAATAAGAAAGGAAGAATTTACCATAATAATAATAATAATAATAATAATTTATCATTATATAATGTTATAATGTTTCTTCAAAAATTCATTAATAATTCATAAAGAAAAGGCAAAGGAAATTACTGTTTAATGATTGTCTTTATATCTGATATAGACACGGCTAACATTTGCATTCAATTTTCTTGGTCAAAATATACCAAAATCCATTTAGTTTAGTGAAATAATGAATAGGTCTACATGAAAAGCTTTTGAACCCATTCAATAAACTCGCATTTTGTGCGTTATCAAGTATGAAACACTTGACTACATCTCATGTTTTATAATTGATAAAGCCCTCCTGCTCATTGCACTTGAATAATAGTTTACTGCTGGCCAGTAGAATGTTGTAAGTTAAAATGAATGTCAGGTCATGGTTCCAGTTAAACTAGTTTCATTTGTTTTTCCTTCGTTTCAGATTATTGGAGGATTATTATTTATGGAAATTAATCTGAAACAAAGAAAAAACAAATCAAACTATATATATGGTTTGGAACCATTATGACATGAAATTCATTTCAACATACAACATAAGCATGCCTTAGTGGATAATGGACCTATAGACCTTTTGAACTACTGGAACCAATTAGCAATTCATATTCAATATGTTGTCATCTGTCTCGTACTGACTGATAACTTCAACAGGGCCAAGTTGTTGCTGGATCAGTACAAGAAAAAAGCTCAACTATACAGAAGCAATGTCCTGTTTGTTCCACTTGGAGACGATTTCCGATATGAAATTCCATTTGAAACACATGAACAGTATACAAATTATCAGGTGTTGTAAAAAAATAATGTTGTACGTTGACTATATCCTTCAGTTTGATAAGTAATACATGTAAAGTAACTTTCTAAATGATAATATTGTTTCTTAACTATAATTCATGGGAATAATGTCAGTATTACCTCCTCATGTACATTTGTTAACAGGGGTTGTCAATTTGAAAGTCAAAGAACACTCGTATATCTCTATTAAAGGAGTTACTTGTATTAATATTTTTTTAATTGGGTTAACAACATTGCAAACTAACAAAGGTCAATCAAACAGGAACAATTTGTTTACAAAATTAAAACAATTATTTTTACATGTAAACTGACACTCATGGTTTAAAGTTGTAAGGATTCTAACAAGAAAATATTTCAATCATCAATTGACTATGATTATAACATTAATAATTTATTATAATAATTATTATTGTTATAAGTTAATTTATTATAAATCATTTGTCTTGCAGAAATTAATGGATTATATAAATTCTCATCCAGAACTCAAGGCAAAGGTAATCCACATTCATTCTTGTAATGCCATTTGTCATTATAAAATAGTATCAGTTACTGAGATTGTAATTTTATAAAAAAAGTGTATGTTAGTGGTTTTGGAATGAAATTGGAAAATTGAAATGAATTTATAATGTGTCTGCAGTGGAGAGGACAGTGTTTTATCAATACCCCTTGTAGCTAAGTTAGTTACATGTAGTTATACAGGTGTATTGTCTTCTGTGCACCCTTTGGCCACCACAGAGCTTTTCCTCCTATCTCTGGACATTCACTTTGGTAGCTCTTGCCTTCTCTCTCTCTCTCTTTACTGTTTTCCCCCACATGATTAAATTCAGCTCTCCCCCTTGTAGTTAACCAGTCGTGATAGTATTAAATAACGTTAATGTTTCTGACTTTCCTTATTCACCAGGTGCAGTTTGGAACCCTTAGTGACTACTTCAACACTCTTTGGAAAACCACTGGTTGGTATCAGTGCACTCCCAGAAAATTAATAATGATTTAAAATTTCTGTATTGAAAATCTACTTACACCATGAATATACCATACTTAAGTAACGTTACCAAAAACATAAAAATATAATGTTGGTGATGAGAGTTTTCATCTCTACTGCTTTAGATACTCAGTGTTAGTTTAGTGAACCATAATTACTGGAAAGTAAGTATTCTTCAAATATTTATTTTATCCTCAGGAAGTCTGCGGCAATCATGATGAAAGATTATTGGTATCAAGAGGATAAAACAATCACTGCATACTTATTTAATTATTACAGTTCAACCAAACCTGACCAATTTAGCGTCACATTTCTGATTTGCATTTGATTTTTCTTCTCACCATTTAGAGCCAAATATAACAGCAAATTAATTGAATATGGTCTTACTAACTATTCTGGCTCATTATTTTTGGGTTATAAAAATTAATGCAAATGCTTTTTAATTGGGTTTCAAGAAAAATGTTGCTACTATTTTTGTGTTTAGCTTTGCATGAATTAATTTTTTCATTATAATTTAACTCTCAAACCCCTGTAGGAGTTGAACCAGGAAGCCAACCGAGAGGATTTCCAGCTCTGAATGGAGACTTCTTCACCTATGCTGACAGGTAACTTTTTTCAGGCAGACCTACATGTATCAGCAGAGAATGGTCAGTCTGGTACTGAAAAAAGGTTCCTAGCAGAGAAAGTGCCATATAAATCAGATTTTTGACACACTATTACAAAATGGACTGGACTCCTTTGAGTTGAGACTGAATTCATCAATCAATTGTATCTTAATGAAGTGCTATACTCTTTTAAAATGAGTTGTAAAGACTTAACAATAATGTTTAGCTGTTGATAATGAGTGGTGTTGATATAATTATTTGTAAATATCAAAATATATCTAAAGAGGAAAATTAATTGGTTCTTGATGTTCAGGTCTGTAGGTTCAAACGTGACCTAATTGCACTTCTGATTTCATCGTATTTCCAAATTAATCTGACTATCCATATGAGCAAAGTGACACACTGCATCACCTTAAAAGTATGTTTCGTTGTCAACTTGTCTTTGAACACACAGAGATGATCATTACTGGAGTGGTTATTACACCTCAAGACCATTTTACAAGAACATGGATAGAGCCTTGGAGGCTCACCTCAGGTACACAAAAGTCACGTTTAACACAGGCAAAAAGACCACAGGATTATGTTTTGTATGCTGTAAGACTGTCTGTTATCAAGTATCTTTTCAGTCATAGGAATGAATGTGCTAACCATTATTTTAATTAAGTAGTCAAGATAGTTTTGCCTCAACTTTTGTAATTAAATAAAGATGTTTTGTAACTATCTTAATCAGTGAAATTTTGGTCCCACTGGAAGACCCCCTGAATGTACCAGTACGGCAGTCAGTCTGATTTTCAGGATTTTTTTTTCATGTTAAATTATTTTACTTGTGTGGTGCAATCTTCAATGCACATGGAACATATTGTAGTGAATTATATTTTTCCCAATCATACTCTGTACCTGATTTCCAATTGAAAGAAAATCATCCAGATATGGGCAAGCTTTGCTGCAACACCAAGCAAAGAGCTGGAACCTAAATTTAGCTCTAAACGTCCATCAAATAATTTTTTGACTTTTGTCAGTAAGACTAGTGTCTCAGCCTTGCTACAGTGAAACAGAGAATCTCTGAGTGTAAGTTTAAACAATATTATCGCATTGTTAGCCTTGGGAAACCCTACAGTGCTACATGTATATTCGTGGGGTCTTTACATGTGTCCGCAATTAATGAAAAAGACATTGCTTTATCCTCTTGGGTACAGAGTATGCCTCCATGTATTTACAGTATAGTGCATTTGGTGTTATTATAATGGTCATTCTTTGGAACTCCCTTCTTAAGGGCTGCTGAAATAATTTTCTCTTTGGCGGAATCCCATGCACGCCATTCTGGAAGTTCTGGTTTTGGCATGGAACAGCTGTACAGTTTACTGACAAATGGACGCCGTAGTTTGGGTCTATTTCAGCATCATGATGGCATCACTGGGACAGCAAAGGATTTTGTTGTTGTAGACTATGGTACAAGGTTTGTAATTTGTTATGCATTAGTATACTAGTAGATTTTTACTAATAAAAGATATGATAATGATTATGTATTAGAAATTAGGTATCGCCAAGGGTGTCATACATTCAAATACAGTAAATAAGGAAAATAAAACTTAAAGCAAGGATAAAGGTACGGTAAACCATGACATAATTACTAAGAGCAGTTAAACCTGTAAATAGTGGGATTTTACATAAAATTCAGCTGATTACCTACAATTAGCCCTTTTGCAAATGAGGGTAGTGTCAGTTACTGAGTGATGTTTTGCAGATTACTCCAAGCTCTGAATGACATGCAGCGTGTAATTCAAGACTCTGCTCACTTCCTACTGAGCACTGACAAATCAAAATACAAAGCACCTGATCCTGCCCTTCCAGGACTGAAATCTGTATGTACACTGGTTTTATATCTAAAGAATAAACTTCACTTTTGTTAATACACAATGTAATAATTGTGTCATGCTAGAAAATAGAACAATCACTTCTTTTGTTTTGTTTGTTAATGGTTTGAACATGAATGTCTCTCTAGATGTTTGTGGAGTTTCATCATCCAGATCCATGTTGTTTGTAATGGTAATCATACAGTTTCAAGTTCAATTTTGAATTAATTTGAATGAGTGAGTTTTTTCAAAAAGCTGAAATGTGGCAAGTGCAAGTTTTGCTTTTTGAAAAACTTACAAGTGCAAAATTAATTAATTCCAAATTGACCAAGAAAAATGGTATGATTACTTATTAATAACATAAACATTAAAACATTATTGGCCAGTATAAACCTTTCTTGATTTAATGTAGTCATTTTTCTTACTCAAAAAAACTTTTTTCCAAGTTTACACAGAAAATTTTTGTCTTAATTTATGTGATATCATTAGCTTAGAAAATTTCCTATTGTCTTTCAGTCAATCATAGTCCAGAATTTCCATGTGTTATTCGCACTAGTGTTACAATTGAACTGCACTGCTCTCAGCCAATCAGAATCGAGTAATTTTTTCATGTAACTGCCGCCCGGTTAGCTCAGTTGGTAGAGTGCCAGCCTTTCGAATGGGAGGTCATGAGTTCAAAACCTCGGCCGGACCATCACTCAAGGTCTTAAAATAACTGAGTAGAATGTGCTGCCTTTGTTATGATATCTGCAAATGGTTAGACATTCTGGTCTTCTCAGATAAGGAAGAAAAACTATAGGCCCTGTCTTACAGCACTGCTTTCGTTAAAGATCCCACAAAACTGTTCGAAAAGAGTAGGGGATATAGACCCCGGTGTTGTGGTCGACCTTCGATAAAGTTTGATTGTAATTAATTAATTCATAGGAGAAATGATGTAAAGCGCCTTTGAACATATCCATATGAAAAAGGGCGTTATACTAATTCATTATCATTAGATATTAAATTTGTTAGCTACTAGAATTTTGAAGTTTTGCATCCCCAGTCATTTACAATATTCAAAGAAGATCTTTGCAGTGTGAGTGATGGTTAAGAACGCACTGTTCAACAATATTAATTTTTAGGGATAGAACATAATAGTATACTGTACAGCATTCCTGATGCCTGAAGCTAAGAAGTTTAGTCGAATGTTTCCATTTATAAGAATGAAAGACAGTACAAAGGATTTTTTTCCTTTTTAACAATGTTACCGGTATGCCCTCCTTGATTTACAGTGAATGGTATTAACATTGTGTTATAGGGTGAAAGTAGACAAACGCAGGACTCTATACCAAGCAAGCAAATTCTGACCTTGTCAGAGAAAGCAAGGTACATTGTATTTTTTTAGTCTGTTTTTCCGTCTGTTTTTCAGTCTTTTTTTATTTTGAATTGAAAGAAAATATATTTTTCTATGCATTTAAAAACATTAAGGGAAATAAATAGAAAATTGGAAAGTTTAAAGTGGCAGAAGAAAATTATTATCGTATCAGCACATCTGTACCTTTTTTGTCTGTTTGCACTGTAGCATGCTTTTCTTTGAAAACCTCTTTACACGTGCATGTTATTTGAGAGAATGTAATCGTAGATCAGTGTAATTTTCTTGGAAGTAATTAATTTTGATGAAGAAATTAATTATTGATTGATCATATGAGTGAAAACATTTTAACGTACATGTACATACGCATGTAGATTGAGAATTCGGGATTTTTATCATAGTCAGTTGAGCTGGGCTTACCTTATTTACAGAAAAATCGTTTTGTACAACTCTCTGACGTCAACACGGGAGCAAGTTGTCAGCCTTCACCTTTCAGATCCATCAGTCATGGTATGGCAACAGTTACTCGCATAACAGGTTTAATACTGGAGATCTGATTGTACGTACAGTGTAGTATTAAACTCACAGTAATTAAGCGTCGCATTTAAGGCAAGAAAAATTTAATAAGCGCGGCATCGTTCATCCGGGTAAACAGCGTACCCCCAGTTTGGTTCTGTCTCTTGATACTTTTGTGTATGCCCAGTGATGTGAAACCATATACATTCGGTTCACTGTACAATATTAACTTGGCTTTGTTATACATGCAGTGGCGCTTGCCGAGCATTTGAAATCCATCGATTTTAAAACAATGTGTGCACGAGACAACTTTGGTTTGGGCGTAACAATTTCATTTTAGGGGGAAATAAACTGTTAGCAAAACAACAGTAGGTCGTTTTTGCTGTTCCGCTTTGGCAGTATAGTAAGATGAAAAAAACTGTTAGGAATCATGCATTTACGGCTTTTTTTGTATGCAATGGAACCTTGTTTGTCACAAATAACCGCCTGTTACATAGGATTAAATATCTCTGGAATTAGGATTAAATGTAATTGAACCCGAAGTGGTCTTTCAGAACCGGAACATTCACGTTATTTGAAGTAATCTTTTCCAATTAATTGAAAATAAATAAGAGAAAGACAAAGGAAATCAGTAACCTTGACGTGTTTGGATATCCAGTGAAACGCAGCACTCCTTAGCTACGTTGATTTCTTCTAAATAATTTAGTCCGAGAAGCTATATTAGACACTTGATAGATGCGTTTCATCACATATCAAACACTTCACATTTTGCTTAAAATACGACGCTGTACGTCGTGTTTTTAGCTCTCTTTCTCGGTGTTTGATATGTGATGAAACACTGAATCTTGTGTTTGATATATTACTTCATATTCAGGGCTGTATGTGCGAGGTTTGATGGAGGGTGGGGGGGGGGGGGCATTTCTAGCGGAGGGCGTGGTTGACACAGATCCTCTTTTTTAACAAAATCCCCAATCCTCAGGGTCTGTTGTGCTGACATTGTAGGTTACTGATAGTAGAGGAAACGAGGTTCCATGCCAAGTCAACCTGTGGTGGGATCACAGAAACAGAATATCATCTGCCAGATATGAGGTATGAACATCGTCTGCTAGATATGAGGTATGAACACAATATCATCTGCCAGATATGAGGTATTAACACAATATCATCTGCTAGATATGAGGTATGAACACAATATCAGCTGTTAGATATGAGGTATGAAAACAATATCATCTGCCATATATGAAGTATGAACACGTTGTCATCTGCTAGATATCTGATGTGATTCGTCCGTCAGACAATTGGAAACATTGATTATTTAAGCAATAAACCGCAGTTTCTATGGGTTTATAACCGGCGTAATAAACCACGCGGGGTTTTGGGAAAACACGAGAAGAAGGAAACTGCAGTTTATTGTTTTTCTAAATTAACTTTAAATAAAAACAGAAAGCGTTTCTCTTTTCTATGGGTTTACCAGCACCATAACCCATAGGTTTTCAACCAATTAGTCCACGCGTATTATCTGAATTATCTTATAAATGGCTCTAAATGATTATTATGATTGTTTTAATTATAATAATATTTGTTATAATAATCATAATAGTCTTTATAATTATGATGATTATTATGTCTTTGAACATCAGCTTATTTTTTAAATTAATTATTATTAGTTTTAAAATTAATTATTTAAATTAATTAATTATTAATTACTTATTAATTTAAGTTTTTAAATTAATATGTAATGTCAATAGTTATTTTTGCGCTTTTTTTAGTGTTTTTATTGTGATATCTTTGTGTTGCAGCTCGTATTTATAGCCAAGGTTCCTCCACTGGGTTTGTCCACATACTTCATCAAATCAAACATGTTGGCTGTGAAGTCACGTGACTATGTCAGCGTCACAGCTTACGGACCTGGAGCTGCATTAGATTCTCCCAGGTGAGAAACATTACAAACAAGACTCAAGTGTCTCGCTTTTGTGTTGTTAGCGTTTCCTGTTTTGTAGTTTTGTTGTGTAATTTTCCTTTAGAAGTTCATTATAATCAATCCTTTTTTGCCTCAAACTTTTTTCTTGTGCACTGCCACAATCAGAGAGGAATACTGATAACTTACCTAATATCCAGTTATTTTGACCCTGCGCCCAGATAGCTTCCTTGAGTCAAACGTCCGTCGAGTTATTTGGCAGCCTTGAACGTATTCATGTTAGGGCTGCAAAAATTATCCATGGCCTTGACTGGAATATGTCTACTGAGGACGTCCTTACATGCACCAACTGGAAGTCACTCTAGCAGATTTACTTGAAACGGGTTCTTCTTTTTGTTCATAACTGCTACCATGGAAACTCCCTGGTTCCTCTCACAGAGCTGTCCAACAAACGCACCCCGAAATATAACTTGCGACAGAAGATGTGCGTTTCGCTGCCCCGTCCAAGGACTGAATTCTTAAAGAAATCTATTGCATACCGTGGCGCCATCTTATGGAACTTTTTAAGTAATGATATTAGGGTGGAATATAATGTAAATAGTTTTAAACGTAAAGTAACCAAAAGCAATGTTTTTGACAATTTTACTTTATTCGATTAGCTTTTATTTTATAATTTGTAATTTAAACGTTTTAGATTGTACACGACCACATCAGCAACGCTGTATTTTTAACTATCGTGTATAAATAAATGCTTTTATTATTATTATTATTATCATCATCATCATCATCATCATCATCATCATCATCATTATTATTATTATTATTATTATTATTATTATTATCGAGTTATGGGAGCAAAATAATGGCTCAAATGTATGAAATGAAAACATGAACTTGAATGGTGTTTTTCCTTCATTGCCTCATACTTTAGGGAGGAATTCAGAATTGTAGTCTCTGAAGCTGGACAAACAAATATTATCTTAGAGAATGAGATCATCAAAGCTGAATTTGACAGCATGAGAGGCCTTTTAATGGTGAGATACAGTGAATCTATTGATGTATCATGTACTGGAACAAATCACTCCCTTGAATTTCGTTCATTGCTCTCTGTTCTCCGTCCCCCTCTCTCATCGTCCACTAGGGAACTCGAAGGATATATTTTGTCTTCAGGGGTGACTTTTTGCTCTGTAAATCAGTGAAAAGTATCTCTAGAGCAGCAGACTGATGAGGCCATAACTTTGAAATATCCCGGAACTACAAATGGATTTTACGAACACGAAAGGATATGGAAAACAATTACGAATGGGAAATTTTGAAGATTCAAACGAAGGAAGTGTCTCCGCGAGTTTTACAAGTTTTTTTTTTAGTTACAGAAACGATAGACGTTTTCGTTTTGATAAACTTCTTGTCTTCTTATGTGTTTACTACATTTGTGGTTATACTCATATTTGCTCTGTCTTCTTTAATCTATCATTTGATTTAGTCTCAACATGAAACGTTTTGTAGGTGTCTGTAGCTAAGGTCGCGTATGTAAGTTTCATGAAAAAGTAATCAAGTTATTTTAGCTTCTTTTCGGTTTGTTGTCAGTGAAGTAATGTTTATTATTATATGGCTTGTTCGCGAGCGGGAAAGATGAGGGTAATCCTGAGTGCTGATTGGCTTCGCTGGCGGACAAGATTTCCCACGTTGTCCCGCAAAACAAAACAAAACAAAATGGCCGTAAAATATGTCCTTTATTGACCAAGCTTGTTCGGTCAAGATGGTTTGATATTGGTCTCGTTTTTGTTGACCTAGACTTCTTTTCGGTGAACGAAAACGCAAAAAACTTGTCTAATATGCAGCCATCTTGACCAAACGAGCTTATCAATAACGCATATACATTGTCAAATTAGTTGAAAAGCTGCTTTCAGTGACTTACGTTCCGTTTAGCGTAGTTTCAGTAATATGTGCAAATTGTTTCAGAGCATTACACACAAAGACGACAGAAGTGTAACAGAGACAACGATAGATTTTGTCACATATGGAACAAAATCATATGGAGACAGAAGTGGGGCCTATCTCTTTCTTCCTGATGGGCCTGCCCAGGTAACGGTTGAAACAAACTTTCTAACTAAATTGTTGCGATACAAGCATTTGGTAGAGACCATTTTTTCATGAAATAGCTATATTCTCCCCAAATTGCGTAAAAGAAAGCCTACCTTCTTTGTGGGTGTTCTTAAAAATTGAAAGCATACACGCGAAAAATAATATCTCTCTCTCTCTCTCGCTTCTAAAAGTGACTAAGATGTAGGGTCTGCATTCAGTTACACAGATTTATTGTCAACAGACAGGTTATGAGAATTAAGGGTATTATATCATCTGAAGGGTTTTGAATTGATCTCACTCCAAATCAACACTTGCACACGGCTGACTAAAGAGATTTACTACTTAGATCTCGGTAGTGAAAGAGTTACACAGTTTATATTATGCAGCATTAATATTGAGGTGTCAGTGAGTATGATATACTCAGGGTGCAGTTGATATGTCCTCTTGTCTGCACGCCGGTGAAAAATTATAACTTTCGTAAGTTCATAATTTCTGAAGAAACAACAAATTTACCAGTCACACAATGTAAGATATGTCATCACTCTGTTTCCAGTGGTAGCTTTAGGTAGAACAAGCGTTGGTAATGTGTCCTGCTCAGGATAAAATCGCAGTTTCTTCACTGCAGCAGTTTATGGCCCGTCAAAATCTCAGTAGTTAGAGAATGTTGAATGACCCTACGACATTCTGCCAACTGTCAGAACTTATAGGTAATAGAAATGTCATTGCCATGTTGGTTCATAGGCTCACGGTTTAGGAGAGCAACCCACAGTGTATGTGAGCAGAGGCACATTGGTATGTACAGCGTGTTGTTGTTCATTTTCTAGTGTCTGTATTTGACTTTTTGCTTGCTAGCACAGATTACGAAATTTTGTATAAATATGTAGAAATAAGCAGCAGCAGCAGTAGTAGTAGTAGTATCCTCAAATGAAATTTATCATTGATAAGAAAAACAACAAATAAAAAGAATTAAAAAGAGAATATACTGTAGAAAATCTAAGAATATGTACAAAATTAGAGAGAGAAGTAGCTAATTAAACCAACCATACAATGGCTTTGGACATGCCACGTTTAAATGAAGTCAGTGACTAATCCTAATCTATTGCATATATCTGAGCAGAAATTAACTGAAGTATGAAAGTATGATTGGTACTGTATGGCAGAAATGGTTAATAACGAATGGGTCAGTGCATTGTGTTTCTATCGAGTTATAGAAACACGAGTGGAAGTTTGGGAGAACCAGAAATGCTGTGGGAACACGAGTCGCAGGCGAGTGTTTCCACAGCTTTTTCGAGTTCTCCCACACTTTCACGAGTGTTTCTATAACTCGATAGAAACACGAAGAACATGTTTTCTATTTCTTTTAGAAAACACCGCGACGAAAAAAAGAAAAGCAACTTGTTAACTTTGAATATCAAAATGTAAATTCTCTTTGTTCGCGTCATCATTACGTCAACAGCTCGTGCTAGTTCTGTGTTTCTATCGAGTGATAGAAACACGATTTCTAACCAATCAGCGCGCGTACTTTCTTGGGACTGTTTTCTAAAACTTTTTAAATTACATTTATAATGTTAAATCAGCGTATCTATCTCCGATCTCTAATCAGTCTACAGTATTATTAACGTCATCATCATCATCATCATCATCATCATCATCATCAGCTAGGAAGTGGTTCTAATCGAGCCTTAGATGCGAGATTAGATATCCACGCACGCGGGTTGTGGGAGAACCAACGATCAGCATTCTTTGACGTGAGGGTCTGCCACCCTAATGCTGATTCATATAGGGACCTAGAGCTCCAATAGATATACCGCAATCACGAGAATGAGAAGAAACGGCTATACTGGACGAGGGTATTGGACATTGAACAAGGAACTTTCACACCCCTTATTTTCACGCCATCGGGCGTTATGGGAGGCGGGATGGCCGAGCGGTCTAGGGCGCGGTGTTTCAATGCGGTGACCCGGGTTCAAATCCCGCTCTTGCCACTACCTGGTGTTGTTCTGGGTAAGTACCTGGTTCAACTCCTCGTTCATCCTTGTAAATAGCCAACTGGTCTGCCTCCCGCCAGTTGGGATTCTTAACTATGTTGTTTATGTTTGTTTCATTTGGCCCTGAAAAGCCCCTCTAGGGGAGTGGTCAATTAAGTATTGTATTTAAGTATTGTATTGTATGGGAAAGGAGTGCTTACAATATCATACCAGACTGGCGCAGTTGATCTCCATCAAAAAAGGAGAAGATTATCAGGGCCAAAACAATCTCCTCGATAAGAGCAAGGACATACTTCGCTTTGTTAAGATCCGCACTAATCTGCCTTACAGGATCGAGAGCTAGAGGTTTTTACAGCCTCTTCAGACGTGTTGTAACCTATTTAGATGCTGCAGAAACAACTCAGCATCGAGCACTTTAAAGCGTAGACGTCTTATTCCACTTTTTCTAGGTGATGTAATGTTGTTTAAATTTGTCTCTCAGATGCAGGAAGTGCGAGTGTCATTACCCAATGTGGTTCATGTTGTCAGACTATATTCTATAAGTGGTGAGTGTTGCTTCGTATCTCTACTTTTTTTGTGAACCTGGCTGGCATGGTAGTATCTTGATTGTTCTGTCGTCTGTCACGTGTTGCAATAACTCTTAGAAGACCTAAAAACTAAACTGGGTTCTTAAATTTCGCCGGAAATCGGAAGACTAGAGACATTTAACGAGAACTAAGATCAAGTGACTTTATCTAGAACGCTACAAACTGTATAATGCCACAGAAATGGGTTTATAAAGGGAGTTTGTTACTACTAAAGGTAATCATACCACCGAAAGTTGACGTTTCGAGCGTCAACTCAGCAACGCGTTTGATAAGCCCACTTGCTGTGTCAATTTCCTGCAGTAGTATCACAGTTCAATAACGCTGCATCGTATTAATTGAGATCTGCCTTTCAGGTCCTGAAGGTAGAATGCTGGACATACAGAACAAAGTGGAGATAGGGGATTTGATAAACAAGGTGAAAAAATACCTTGTTTCTTGAAAATAAATTATTGCCTGCTGGAAACACGAAATCGTACCACAGTACAATACCGTTCAGTTGCTTTCCAAAGAATGGTTAAATGATTAATGATTAACCCTTTCAAAATTGAAAAAGTTAATATTTCGCTATCCGAGTGCGCAAGAATAGAGCATTGCCAAGCTTTCTAAGAAATGGTCCCACTGCACGGTTGAAAAAGTTAGAACCACACTATATAGTAAAACAAACAGTACCACAGTACAGTACTGCATGTTCAGTATCTTTGCAAAGAATGGTAACACTGCATGGCTTGATCCTTAAATGAAAAAGCTAAAACAAACAGTATCACAGTACAGTGCTGTTCAGTAGCGTACCTAAGAATCCTCATATTGCACAAGTTGTCATGGTTTCATGAAACAATGTAGAACAACGTAGCTCGGTAGCGATTGTGGTAGTTGAAGGGCTTTACGCTATGATTGGCTCGATTGTTTTTCCTCAGGAGCTGGTCATGCGAATTAAGAGCAACATAAAGAACAGTGGACGGGAATTTTTTACTGATTTAAACGGATTTCAGGCGAGTAACAGTATATAATTGAAGGTAACGACCATTTAAAGCTGGGGAAATCTTGAAAAGGGAAGTTTGTGTCCTGGAAAACACAGGAGTCGGGCGTTTCAAGGTGCGGTGTGAGTACCGGCTTTGTTGGTACAAAGTTGGTTATTTTTTTTGTTTAGCAAATTTCCTGTTTCCCATTTGTGTTTTACCTGCAGATGCAAAAGCGCAAAACTATGGACAAAATTCCAATCCAGGCCAATTTTTATCCCCTTCCTTCCATGGCGTTCCTTCAAGACAGGACCACACGACTCTCTCTGTTGTCTGCCCAGTCAAATGGCGTGGCAAGTCTTCATGAAGGTAACACTGCATGACTTTGGTTTACTGCAGTAGCCATTCTATACTGCCCCCTCCCCCCCCCCACCGTCCCTCAAACGCAACCCTCCTTCCCCCTTACCACTAAAATCATCTGTCGTTCTGCGAGGGGGACGTTAATGGGTTCCAGATGCCGCGAAATTGTACAGACAAAAGTAAGATCACCGCAATCACACAGTAAACTGTACGCGAAGGCGGCCTAAAATTAAAAAAAAAAATCGCAAATCGCGTAATCTTACAAAACCCGCAATAGCGTACTTTCATATAAAAATTACCGTAAAACGCAGCAAAAATAACACAAAACTGCTACCCACCCGGTGATAAACGAGATACACCTTCCCGCCCTCACCCAGTCTCTTTCCTTCTGTTTTTTAAAGTGACTTAATTTCTTCGCGCCAGGTGAATTCCAAGTGGTTCTTGACCGTCGTCTTCACCAGGATGACAACAGAGGCCTGGGGCAGGGTGTAACGGACAACAAGGTCACTCCTGCTTACTTCCGGTTACTCGTGGAGCGTTTCAAGAGTCCGTATGAACCTGTATGTAGTAACTGCTTCAACAATTCTACTGTTAACTGCATGTTATTTCAGTTTTAATTTAAATCTCTTTGTTCAAGGGGTCTGGGGCCTGTTTATCGAAGGTCCCGATAACTTTTATTAACAAACCTTTGGGAAAGCACGCGCTATGATTGGCTAATACGCGAGATCCATTTGCCCATGGGTTGCGTGCTGACGTCAGATTGTGAAGTTGTGAAGTCTCATGTTATAAAAGAAATGGTAAACGCAGCAGCTGTGCAACCACAGAGTTATGGCAGGTTCGCTAAGCACTCAAGAAGCTAGAGATTAGATCTCCTGCGCTTCTTTCGTGCTTATCACCCTCCCGCGTGCTTCCATAACTCGATAGTTGCACGCTGCATGTTTACCATTTGTTCAACGGGATTTACAGTGTTGTTGGTTTGTAAGTTTGGGCGGCAGGTAGTTCTAACTTAACTGGCACGTTAGGCTGGTTTGTACGTCAAGAACTACATTAACATGCGATAGACGCCGACGTAAAAATGACATTGATCGAGCATCGTAGTTAGGTACACGACTTAAGCAGCTGTGAAATTAAAGCCTGAAAAAAAAGCAGGCCTGAACCGGATTCGAACCCATGACCTCTGCAATACCGGTGCAGTGCTCTACCAACTGAGCTATCAAGCCAACTAGGACCTGGTCATGTTGTGAGTTCGTAATATACCCGTAGATGATCAAGAATGCAAGTGAATATATGAAAGACCATATATTTGAACTGCGGAGTAATATGTAATGACATTGAAAAATTGAGCTTCGGGCCCGTTAAGTTATCTTCATCTTGGAGAAACAGGCCCCTTATAGAGGGTCTGAATGGGGATACCTCGATAACACTAAACACTTTATTTTGTAGCTTTGTAACATGAAACAGTTAAAGTTTGAGCATTTTAACTCTAACATTAAAAAATTCTATGAAACAGTATTTTTTTCCGAAAGAAGGAAAAACGGGAAAAATTATGGGAAAATAACACCAAACATTAAACCCCATTCAGACCCCGTTGATAAGCTAATGATTAAAACGCTTTTAGTTGCCATCGAGTCACGATACTTCTTTTTCTGTGAAAAATCAATCAGCGCTGTTTTAACTATAGATTATACCTTAAACCGATGGGTTGCTTTGCACTGTACATTAGGACTTCAGTTTATAGACATTTGTTCATGTACTTTAGATTTATGATCAAAGATCGTTTTTGTTTAATTAGATCTATTGCTTGTGTGGCAGCTGTATTGATATAGGAAAGTTTGTTTTAAGAAAAACACCGGCAAGCACAGAAAATGTTTTTCATGTTAATACTAAGTATCTATTATGTGACCTGTGTTTGACTTTAATGCTGCCATCTCTCTTGACAGACAAGCATTCCTTTGGCCTACCCCTCCCTTCTTGGTCACCGATTGTTACATCATCTGAATCACCCCCTGTTCACAATGCTGGCTCCAGTCGAGTCTGCGGTCTCTGGTCAAATGGCGTCGGCTTTCATTAGTTTACAATCTGACTTTCCAACTGACATATTCATGGTTACACTGCGGTCAGTACAAAATAAACAACGACCAGGAACTAACGGCGAGGCTCTGCTGATTTTACATCGAGAGGGTTATGATTGTAACTTTGTTTGTAAATGCCTTGCAAACACAAGCAAAGGACAGGTAAGAATCAAGTCTCTTACTTTTTGAGTAGTTTTCAACTATTTGTCGTAAGACCAAAATCTAAGCAGTTTTTTTTCCAACCAATCACAACACACGCTCATAATCCAGTGAACCAGTATTAAGCGCGGGCACCAGCGCGCGAGCACCAGCGCGCGAGCCAACCACGCCCCGGAATAAAATGCCAGAAAGTAGTAAGGTTTGCTTTCCTTTCAAGAAACTGCTGTTCAGTTTAAATGATTACCTCATGTATTTGCTGTCAGTTGATATCAACTCGCTTGATAACCCTTTTTTTTTCTTATACTTAAGGCATATGGTATGTTTTGTTCACAGGTGCCGCTAAATCAGTTGTTTATTGAGTTGACCATCGATAGACTGCAGTCCACATCACTGACTATGTTACACGAGTACCAAGAACTAGACCCCAGCTCCCCTGTTAGTGTGGATCCAATGGAACTGCACTCGTACAAACTGAGGCTTAAATAGGACTCCGCGATGCACCAATTCAACTTTAAAACATCAAAGTAAATTTTCCACAATCAATTACATTATGTTTTTATTAAGTCAAACAATCTTTCGTGGGCGTGTGCGACGTACGTGGCACTTGTCAGTCAAAATCCCACAGAAGATGCCGTTACCAATGAGCCCGCTGAGGCAGAGAACTGCGGTCACACAAGGTGTTTTTCAGTGTTCCTAAAAAAACATCGTAAAATAAGGACTCAGTGTCTCCTTCGCGCCCTCTGGCACTTAAGGCCTCCACAGAGGTTTTCGACCTTTGTTTATTCGCTGCAACATCTCTTGTCCACGACTTCCATTCTGCTTTCTTCCTCTCAAAACGAAGACAGACTCGATAAAATCCTGTGTAACCTGCATGGCTCCGTGTTTGTTCCTCAAGGATTATAGGCACTTTGCGCAATATAGCTCCTTTTAAAAGGACTTTCTGTTTCTTTTAACATTTTCCTGTTGAACCGGCGAATATACGCTCAGAATTCTGTTCAGACACCACACATTTATGCATAGTTCAATTTTCCCTGTTATTATCACCACCCCCCCCCCCCCCGCTTCGGGCATACCCCGGGGATCTGCAAGTCTTGTTATTTTTGGTCGGTCTATTCCTGACCCCTGGGCAGGCCGAAGAGGAAGACGCCCACAACAATCGCTTGAATGTTTTTTCGACAAGCTTTAAATATCTACTGGAAAGCTTTAAACGAAAGCCTCATTTTCGAGGAGTTATTTATTCAAAGGGAATTATTTTCAATTTGCCCCACCTCCCTTGCCTGCCTTAGGCAATTCCCCACCCCCGGGCCCGAATGGATGGTAACAAGGAAAATTGAACCATGCATTAGGAAGATATCAGGGACTTTCGTGCCATTCGTACTAACTACTACGTTCAGCAGGGTGGAAAAAAAAACGTAAAAACAGTATTTCAAACTCTAAAGAGACCGCCGTTACAGTGTGTTCAAATACAAGAGTAATAGCGGCACTCTTAGTATAATAAACTGTACCTATAAACTCTTTACCGAATAAATGTTGGATGAATCGAGTACTAGTTTAACTAAACATATTAGTCGGTGTCAATGGAAGATTGGCATGAGGTCTGTGCCAGTTTAAATGAAATCAGCATGTAACCGACATCCGTTTAACGTGTTTAACGGTTTGTGGACAGGTGCTTAACGCAAAAATAAAATCATTTTTTGCCCGAGACTTCTACGTTCACAGAGGAGTGGAAATGTCAAAATGTTTTTTAAATAGAAGCTGAAACCAGTTCTAATTTTAGTCCAAAATTGATTGAACTCGCTTTAAAAATATTTTTTCTATTTTTTACCAAGAGCTGAACTTTCTTGTTGCGTATGAGAAGCATCAGGTTGTTCCTGTAAGTTAGCCGCTTTGTTTTGGCTGTAAACAACAAGGGAAACCAACGACTACTTTTGGCAGAACTCTGTTCGGAAGCAAGGTGAGCTAGAATTTTCGAATATCGAACACACAGGCCCTTGGATTTTGAAGCGTGTCTCTGAATAGACTTTCAGTCCCTAGAACATCGCCTAAAAGATTCGCAACAAGAGAAAAAGTAGGCCCTTACCGTTTTGGAAAGGACATGTTTGCAATTTTTGGCACTAGGTCTGCTCATCGTCGGTGCAAAAATCTGTTACGTTCACGAGTGAAGTAGAACAAAGAAAACAAAGGAGACAAAACAACAGAAACTAGGAAAGTAGTTGTGAATATGGGGGAACCAGCACAAATTAATAAAAATAAAAAATATTACAAAAATTGCGAAAATGATGGAACCAGCACAAATTAATAAAAATAAAAAAATATTACAATATATACAATACAAATATTACATCTGTTGACGGACAGCTATTTCCGGCCTTAATGTGTTTCAGAAAAACGGTCCTTTTCGTTTGCGATGACAGAGAAGAAATACGATCATATTGGTGGACCACACGTGCTCTACAGCTTTTTCTCTTTTTTCCCCCCCGGGCTTTTTTCTAAAGTAACTATTCTTGTTACAGTTGACCTCCTTTTCGACACCTCTATTCACAGGAATCAAATGTTTGTACCAGAAAATAATGGTCCTATAATCTTTTCAAAATGTTAAATAAGGGGACTTATGGGCTGATATGAAATCGAAAAACCGCTAGTTTATGTGATATGTTGGAAGCCTGCACAACAGGCGTAATTTTTTTTTGCGTATTTTGCATTAGGCGAACAGAGGCGTAGGCGAGTCGCGCGCGAAGGCGAGTCGCCTATGAAGTCGGGAACGACAGAAATTAATAAGCTGGAAGTTTAGGTAGCTCAAAACAGTTTCCTTATTTCCTAAAACTAATTCTTTAGTCGATCGATCGCATCTTTTGGTCGGGATAGTTTAATATAAATCTCTTACATCGCAAGTGTTCCGTAATTGTGTTTGTTGATCGATCGTATCTTTTGTTCGGGTTCTAGCATCGTCAAATTTATGTTTACCTCAAATTTCACGGTGGTCCATTTTTGGTTGTCCATAGGTATTCCATGAACCAGGTCCATCAGGGTTGTCCACGGACTAGTGGTCAGCGAAATGTACCCACCCCATTGTGGTTCCTTAGTACAAAGTACGTGTTCAATTTGTCCCACCTCCAGTCTGCGTGAGAGGCTAAAAGGAATTAACTGGGACATACTACTCGAGGAGACTTTATTGCCCACCACAAGTAGAAAATGGGAAGCTAAGCCTAGAAATAGAGGGTTAGAATCGATGAGCTTTCAACAGACTTGTTTTAGGGGCACCCAACGAGCAGATTGAGCCAAAAGCCTCCGAGAGACATTTATAGGCTCCTTGTAATGTGTCAAAATCACCTAGAAGAATTTGATCTGTTCGGATACCCGAGCTGAAAATTGAAGTGTTCGAAAATTTTAAGGAATGATATCTCCATTTCAGAAATTGCTAGCTGGACAGCACCTTTCAAAAACTTCCAAACGAACCATTTGCCCTTCCAAAATTGCCAGGTGAACTATCGGGTTTACTTCGATGTAAAAACCTGTGAAGTTTTTCCTTGTTTTTCACTATTATTTTCCTAGTAGTTGTGAATATGGGGGAACCAGCACAAATTAATAAAAATAAAAAAATATTACAAAAATTGCGAAAATGATGGAACCAGCACAAATTAATAAAAATAAAAAAATATTACAAAAATTGTGCGAGTGAGCACAAAAAATTTAATAAGCCTTTGCAAAGACCGCCGAGTCCAGAGATAGCAAGTCTCTGCAAAGTTTCGGCCAAGCCCCTTCGTCAAGAGGGGCCGACAGGCGGAGCGAGCTGCGCGAGCGGAGGGCGATTCTATCTTTGGCTGGCCAAGTCTCTGCAAAGACCGCCGAGTCCAGAGATAGCAAGTCTCTGCAAAGTTTCGGCCAAGCCCCTTCGTCAAGAGGGGCCGACAGGCGGAGCGAGCTGCGCGAGCGGAGGGCGATTCTATCTTTGGCTGGCCAAGTCTCTGCAAAGATCGCTAAGTCCAGATATGACTAGCTGGCACAAAATTTTTCAAGGAAAATGGAGCCAGCACAAAAAAAATAATTTTTAATTCCTATTTAAAAACAAAAGAAAATATTGTAAATGGAACAACAGTTAAATGGATTAAAAGCCGAGCAATTAAAAAAATTGGTCTACTGGTATAACCCACCAAGAAAGTCATATTATAATACTAAAGCGAAACGCATTGAATTTTTGATTGATATTCCTGAAATAGTTAATAATGTTCAAGAAATAATCGATAATATTCGTGAAATTAGTGAATCATTAAATGCAACACCGCATAGACCTGATCAGAATACTCCTCTGCCAATTCCACTTCCCCCTCCACCTCAAGCAAATTTACCAACCCCTCAGCCAAGCACGACCCAAGACTTATCTAATGTATTTATTCCAGAAACACCACCCGGTTCACCAGATCGATTTATACCGAGCACACCACCGCCTATTAGTGCACAAACTTTAATCAAAAATGAAAATAAAGATATTCCAAAAAAGAAGGAAATACTTATACCAGCCCCCAGAAAAAATATTCCCATCAAAAAATCAAAAGTGGCGGAAAAAATAAAGTTTTTTGAAGCGGCGAAGGATATCAACCAATCTAAAAAACCCTCTGCTAAAAAAATATTCAAAAACTACAAAGTGGAAGATAGAAAAAATTTTTATGAAGAGGTTACAATTACAACTAATAAAAAAGGTTCTAATAAAAACCAAAGGAATATAATTAAAAATTATAAAGTGGAAGATAGAAAAAAGTTTTATGAATCTTTAAAAAATCTGGCAAATAAAAAAATCATAAAACCAATTCCAACACTAAGAAAAAGGAAAAATGAAACAAAATCTACTCCTAAAACAACAAAATCCGCTGCAAAAGATGAGCCGACTAATCAAGAACATGTTGAAGATTTTACACCCGCAGAACAAGAAACAGCGCTCGACGGATATCTGAAAACATATAGAATACATGGAAAGCCTTATAAAACTGATAGTTTACTTTTTAAAGAACTTGCATATTTACCCCTAGAAAATATCGAAGAATTAGGATTGGATGAATTAACATTTATTAGAGAAATAAAACAGAAAGTTATCGACCTAATTAATAAGCAAAAGAAACCGATAAAGCTGAAATTTACTTTCGCCTGTAAATTTGTAAAGATTGATTTTGAAAGTGACGGTATATTTAGTAAAATAATTGCCAATGCAGAACCATTTTTTCATAGCGAAAAACCAGAGGTTGTAACAGAATCAACGAATTTATCCAGCTTATTTGACAAGATGACTAAATATTTACTCGAACTTTTTACAAATTTTACGAATAGTGGTAGCGGTTGGATATTTAATGGCGTAAAATATTTTGACATAAAAATTGATCCGTTTGAGCCAATTTCAGGAAGTAGTTATATCCCCCTACCAGAAAAATTAGCAAACAAAGGAGCGATTATAAATCTCAGGAATGAGAATGATAATGAATGTTTTAAGTGGTCAGTAACTGAAGCGGTGTTTCAAAGAGAGAAAAATCCGCAAAGAGTAAATAGAGAATTAATAGAAAACTCTAAAATTTTTAATTGGAAAGGAATAGAATTTCCCGCTAAATGGGTAGATATTGATAAGTTTGAGAAACAAAACCTATATTATAGGATTAATGTCTATGGATATGATAATGATAATAATGGATTATACCCTCTAAGAATAAGTGATAAAGAAAAAGGGCTTTTAATAAACTTACTTCTAATATCAAACGGTGAAACAAATCACTATTGTTGGATAAAGAATATTTGCAGGTTGGCAGTTTCACATACTACTAAACATAAAGAAAGGATTTACCTCTGCCCCAGATGTCTTTATCACTCACATAAAGAGGAAACAATGCAAAAGCATCTAGAATATTGTAAAGAACATGAAGCTGTTAGGAGCGAGATGCCAAGGGATAAAGACGGAAAACCTATTTATCTTAAATTTATTAATTTTTACAAAAAAATGAAAGTACCATTTGTTGTATACGGCGACTTCGAGTGTTGCGGAGAATCAATAGATACTTGCTCACCAGACAAAAGTAAAAGTTTTACAAATAAATATGCAAATCATAAACCGACAGGTTTCTGTTATATAATAAAGTTTTTCGATGAAAACTATGAACCCGTTATTAGACGATATACTGCTAAATCTCCAGATGAAGATGTGGGAAAAATATTCATGGTTGAATTGGAAAAGGATATTAGAGAAATTTGTGAAAAAATTAAGCCCAACAAGAAAATGAATTGGATGACACAAAGAGAAAAATATGAACATAAAAAAGCCAAAATTTGTCATATATGTGAAGAAGAATTATTAGAAAAAGATAAGGTAAAAGATCACTGCCATTATACTGGAAAGTATAGAGGAGCCGCCCACAGTGATTGTAATTTTAATTACAAGAATAAAAAATTCATACCAATAATTTTTCACAATCTATCAGGATATGACTCACATCTTTTTATTAAGAATATTGGTATAACAAAAGGTAAAGTAGACTGCATACCTAATAATGAGGAAAAATATATTTCTTTCACAAAACAAATTGTGCTTGGTAAATATATTAATAAAAAAGGAGAGGAAAAAGAAGATAAGCTGGATATTAGATTCATCGATTCATTTAAATTTATGTCAACAAGTCTTGATAAATTAGTTGATAATCTTACAAAATGCGGAAAATGTGAAGCATGTAAACCAGGAGATTGTATTAAGAGATATATAAAAGATGGAAAAATCATTCAGTATAAAGGTATTGGCAGGTGTGAAAAATGTAAGAATTGTTTGTTAGTTGAAAGTAGATGTCTTTCTCCAAGCGATGATAAATTAGAAGAAACGAAAAAAGTATTTGGAGATAAGATGTATTTAATGTTGAGGAAAGGAGTATTCCCATATGACTATTTTGACAGCCTTGATAAATTAAACGAAACCCAACTTCCGCCAATAGAAGAATTTTACTCAAAATTAAACGGCAAACAAATATCAAAAGATGATTATGAATATGCTAAAAAGGTATGGAAAACTTTTAATATGAAAACAATGAGGGAATACCATGATCTTTATCTTTTGTCAGACGCACTATTTTTAATGGATGTATTTGAGAATTTTAGGGATACTTGTATGAGGAATTATGGTTTAGATCCTGCCCACTATTATACATTGCCCGGTTTAGCTTGGGATGCAGCATTAAAGTATACTAAAGTGAAATTGGAGTTACTAACTGATAATAATATGTTACTTATGTTTGAGAAAGGTGTTAGAGGGGGCGTATCACAAATATCAAAAAGATTTGCTAAAGCTAATAATCCATATTTAGAAGAATATGATCAAAATCAGCCAACAATATATATCACATATCAAGATGCAAATAACTTATATGGCGGGGGAATGAGTGAACCACTACCCACTCACGGTTTTGAATGGATGCGCGAGGAAGAATATGAAAACTGGAGAGATATCCCATGCGTAGTTGAGGTTGATCTAGAATATCCAGAAAATCTTCATGATTTACATAATGATTATCCTCTAGCCCCAGACAAACTTACTGTTAACAAGGTGGAAAAATTAATCCCAAACTTAAACAACAAGGAAAAGTATGTTGTTCATCGCGAAACTTTGAAAGAATATGAAAGTTTAGGATTAAAAATAACAAAGATTCATAGGGGTATTAAATTTGAAGAGTCAAAATGGCTAAAACCTTACATTGATTTTAATACTGATCTAAGATCAATAGCAGCTAATGATTTTGAAAAGGACTTTTTCAAGTTAATGAATAACGCCGTGTTTGGTAAAACAATGGAAAATATTAGAAAAAGGGTTGATATTAGATTAGTTACAAATAAAAAAGAGGCTAGAAAACTAATAAAACAAACTAATTATCAACACCGCACTATCTTTTCTAAAAATCTAGCAGCTATTCATATGAAAAGAAAAAAGATAAAATTTAATAAGCCCGTTTACTTGGGTATGTGTATTCTAGATTTAAGTAAAAAAGTAATGTACGATTTTCATTATAATTATATTAAAAGGAAATATGGAGATAAGGTTAAATTACTTATGACAGATACTGATTCACTTGTATATGAAATAGAAACTCTAGATTTTTACAAAGATATAAGTCCAGATGTTAGAGAAAAGTTTGACACTAGTAATTACCCAAAAGATCATCCTTCTAGAATTGGGCTTGTAAACAAAAAAGTAATAGGAAAGTTCAAAGATGAAATGGGTGGAATTCCGATAAAAGAATTTACGGGGCTAAGGTCTAAGTTATACTCAATATTAACAGATAAAAATAAAGAGATAAATAAGGATAAAGGAATTAAGCAATCAGTTGTAAAAAATACAATAACTCATAATGATTATAATGTTTGCCTAAAAACCAGAAAACCGCAAATGAGAGAGATGAATATAATTAGAAGCCGTTTACACAATGTTTATTCTGAAACTGTTAATAAAATCGCATTATCTGCTAATGATGATAAGAGAATAATTTGCGAAGATGGAATACATACTTTAGCTATTGGCCATTATCGTACTAAAACAGAATCAGGAGGAAGTTCTGTATCATAGGGTATAACCTGTAATTCTTCCCTTACAAACCCCCGTCTTGGCCCATCTACTAAATAATACAAAACTGGCTGATTAGGCGAAACGACGCTGCGTGTAATATCATAAACTTTAATACTCCAAATAGGATCAGTGGCTCGTCTTTTTTCACCACCTTCAAGTTCACCAGGAGATAATAGATATCTGACTTTTACATAAGGAGACAATCTTACCTCATCAAGACCAACAACTCGATGATATCTTTTGGTTTCAATATCAACCTCTTTCATTTTTATAGCCTCATCAGGCTCTTTACCAGTTATTCTAGTTGGCGTATTATTCAAAGTTTTTAGAATAGCCGGTAATCTTTTCACCCATACTCTGGATCGAGCAGATCGGGCAGAGACCTCCCCGCCTTTAGCGGGTCGATTATCACTAACCATTTCTTGCGCATATTGATGACTAAATAATTTTTCTCCTAATATTCTGTTTGCATTTTCCACAAATGCTTGAGCTCTATGGTTACCAGCTTCACTTCTTTGTATCCTCACATTATGGTAATTCATGAGTTTACTAACTTCTCCCATAAATTCTTTTCCAGGATCAACCATTAATGTTTTAGGGTATTCCAATCTTCTAGAATATATTTTCTTAAAAGCTTCTGATATCTCCCGACTTTCTTTTGAGGTTAATGGCGCCGCATCTTTATATCTCGAGGCGATATCAACCACAACTAACGCATATTTATATGTTTTTCTTCCAACTCTATCATGCGGTAAAAATAATAAATCTGCTTGGTGAATCTGATTGGGTTTATCCACAGTCCAGTGCGGTCTAGGTATATATTTAGGAGCAGGTAGATAGATTTGCCATATTGCTTGTTTTTGCAACCATTGTTTTACATCATTTTCACTTACTTTCACTTCGTGGGAGGGCTTCGCCCGATTCGCTTTCTCTACTAATTTAGGAATTGCAGAATATCCTTTCCAATATCCTTCAGTTGAATAATATATTTTTGAGAGTATATTTTCGTTGTTCATTTAAAAATAAACAAATTATCTTATAAATCAAAATGGTGTCGGAGGAAGAAAAAATAAAATTTACCGAATACCAAATCAACATTATGAAAAAAATTATTAGGAAAAAAATTCTTTATATGGAAGATGGCGATCAAATTTTTAATGTTTTAATTTTAATTCCAGAGGCGAGAGAGGGTTTATTAAAACATATTTCCAAGTTAGAAAATAGAACAACTCAGGTTTAAAGGTTAACCAAAGTATCTTATAAATTACAATGACGTCTGAAAAAATTAATCCAAACAGAATTCCCAAAGAACCATTTGGTTTGAAAGCAGAATCAACATTGAATCGAATTACTCTAAATCCATCCACAGCCAGTCCGGGAGAAACATTATATATAAATATTCCAAAACTTTCTGAGAATTTAGTGATTGTGCCCGGAAGTTTATCTCTTCTATTCGATTTAGATGTTGAGGGACATGCTAATAATACAGTCGTGAATAATGTGGGCCGCAATCTTGTAACCAGACTGAAAGTTCTTTTTGGAGGAGAAACATTGCAAGATACGCAAAGATATGATTTATTTCAAACATATCATGATTTATTCTTAACCGAAGAAGAGCGCGAAGATAGATTAAAACAAGGTATTTCTTCGTTAAATATTAGAAAACTTAGAACAAAATCTGGAGATGCAAAAACACAAGATGCAAAAGAAGTTGCTCTCGCCAATGTTCATGGTTCAAAGTATAGAATACCAATAAATCATCCTATTCTAAACGATCATGGAGTTTTTTATCCCAAAGCGTTGGAAAATCATCTTATATTTGAGCTTACACTTGCCTCGATCGCTAATATTCTTATTTATTCTGATACAACCAAAGCGCCATCATATTCAATCAAAAACTTAGAGTTAGAATATTCTTCAATTTCTAGTGAATACTTAGCCCGAGAGGCGCAAGCAACTTATCAAGTTGGTAAAGGATTCTTTTATGAAAATATCACCTTACACAAAACTTTTACATTTTCCATTGGCGGAGATGGTGTTATTAATCAACATATTAATTTACCGAGAAGATCAATGACAGGAATATTGTTTTTGTTTTTATTACCTCAAGCTGCAGGAGCAAGGGATTCAGAAAATTTTTATAATCCTGGTATATCTTCAGTTGAAATTGATGTTGATGGCGTTCCAAATAGAATATACTCCAGGGGAATGATTCCGTCTGATCTTTGGGAATCCGTGAAGAAACGATTCCGACCAACGGGAGGACAAATTTCATTGAAAGAAAAAGAATTTTACGCGGATAAGTTTGCTCTTTGGGTTGATACTAGAACTCATCCAGATAATGATATTCATGGTGGCGGACTTGCTCTAAATAATACTCATGATGGCGTAAAAATAGAAATTAAAAGGAAACAAGGTGGAACTGGAATCGTAACTTGTCATATGTTTGTTGTAGCAGATGCAATGATGGAGATTATGAATTCAAGTTTGAGATCAATTAAGTACTGATCGAAGGGAAGAATCTGATCGGCGCGCAAGCGCCTCCCCGCTTTGCGGACCGAGAATCTAAAAACATAATGTTATGATACAAAAAAATCATGGAAGATTTACGAGATAAAATACCATTCCATTGTATTATAACAGGACCCACAAATTGTGGAAAAACAAAGTACTTAATTGAACAGCTCCGCGGGCCTT
Organism: Ricordea florida; assembly: GCA_949710005.1. NCBI lineage: Eukaryota > Metazoa > Cnidaria > Anthozoa > Corallimorpharia > Ricordeidae > Ricordea > Ricordea florida. The sequence goes on from OX453280.1 coordinate 1,007,203, forward strand.
TCCGGAAAGTTTTTGAAAATATTGTTTTAATTTGTCCAACCTATTCTAAAAATAAAACATATCATAATTTTGCGCAAGGAGATAAACATTTCTATGTATTATCACCCGATGCCAGTAACATTGATGAGATTAATGAGTTATTATCTGATTGCCAAACTTTATTCTCTGGACTCAATACACTAATAATTTTAGATGATTGCGCAGTATCTAACGATCTGAAAAAGCGATCTAATAAGTTTATAGATTTGGCATTCTCCGGAAGGCACCATGGTTTATCAATGTGGGTTTTAACCCAGCAATTAACATCTATTGCAAAACCATTCCGAGAAAATGTTGCCTGCGTTGTTACTTTCCATAATCCTTCGCAGAAAGGTATGAAAATGTTTTTCGAGGATTACGGAGGAGATTTGGATTATGAATTGGGTAAAAAGTTTATGCATCTCCTGAAAACAGAAAAATATTCTAGGTTATGTTTGAGTTTGCGATACCCATTTAATTGCTATTTAGAGATTCCCGAAGTGATTTAACAAAAGATGGCTAATATTGATGATTACATTGACCAACCAACAGAAAAAACTGAAGTAAAGTCCGAGGCAAAGGATGATAATGAACTTGAAATAAAACAGGAATCACTTGCCATTCTCGCAGCCTTAGGAACAACAAAGGAATATTTGGGGGCTGAAATGAGTCTGGGTGATATAAAGAAATTATCTGCAAAAGATGTTGAAAAGTATTTTAATCGTTATCAAGCAGTAATGGGAAAGAAAATTAATGGAGGATTAGTAGATTCATCCCTTCAATTAGTTTCAAAACTTATTTCGTATTTAGTTCCAGTTGATGATATAGAATCTCTTTGCAATGATTTGAAGAATGATGATTTGGTAAATCGCGAACTAACAAACATTGTTGGGCTCTTAGCATTGAAAGCAGGAAGATTGGCAGCACTTGCTAGCGGACTATTTCAAGTAGCTAAACACGTTAAATTCAACAAAAATCAACAATTTTCAGTAAATTATAGCACAACTGATCAGGAAACTAAGCAATCTGCTGAAGGTGTTGATACTGTGTATTAAACAGATCTAAAAACTTATTTGTAGCATCTAAATAACAATGTCTGAACAACCTGAAGTTGAGCAAATTACAGCTGATCCTGCACCTGAAAATAAAGATACTAAAAAGAGGGAGAAAGATCCTAAAAAAGTCGCAGCCGGTAAGAAATTAGCAGAATATAATAAAAAAGCAAAAGAAGCATTAGCTAGGGAGATGAAACGCGAGCAAAAAATAAAACAGGAAGAAGAGCAAGACCCTGCGAGTCGTGGAGCAAATGAAAATACATATATTGAAGCGAAATCGTGGCTTCCAGAGTTATCTTTTACTACTGTTTTATCTGTTGTTGGTTTGGGGTTTACAGCATTTGATCTTTTTATGAGATATCGGGAAAAAGCGAGAGATGAATATTCCAATAGGATAGCCGATTTATCGCAAGTTCCACAATTACCACAACCAAAAAAGATACCATTTTCTGTAGCTCCAAAATCTTTAGGAATGGAATAAAGTTATTTAAAAGTTTCTTACTGATGTAGTAAAAAATCATGTCAACTGAAAACAAACTTGTGAAAACTGTAACTGATTCGGCGGTACTTATCGGATTAGGAGCTGGGGTTGGTTATGTGGCTAAAAAGGCAATGAAAGAATCATTTTTGAGTGATCCATCCTCAAGTATTACAAATTATGCAAAATGGGTTGCTGTATTATCCGGAAGCATGTATCTAAAAACATATTTAGAGGAACAAAAGATTTTACCAAAATAAAATGGCAACATTAGCAATGATGGCGATAGGAGCAGTATTGAATGCGACAGCATTTACCGGAGGAAATATTCTTGCAAAATATATATCTGGGCGCAATGTTGATACGGAAAAAATACGACACGATAAAGCAATGGAAAAATATCAAAAAGATTACGCAGAATATCAGGAAAAAAGACAAAAAATGCTTGATTGGAAAATGAAGAAAAAAGATGAAAAATATCAGGCAACAAAAAATATTTCGACAACAAATCAGGCTTTTGAATTGTATGGGCAAATGCAAGAACCTAAATTTTCAGATTATTACAAACCAAGCGGTGATCAAAAAACAGGAGAAATGGTATATGTTGGGGCCGGAATGTTAGGTTTAGGTTACGCAGTAAGTAAATTATTATAGTTATTTTGCTTTGTTTTGCTTGTTTAAAGATTTCTTACTGATGAGTAAAAAATCATGTCAGAAGAAATACCAATGGAAGATTTTTCAAGAGATAATGATGATGATGATAATTATGATTGGGATGATACAACTTTCCAAACCACAAACACATCTACACCCCTTGAACAAGATTATCCTGGTTATGATGATTATAACCAAACAAGAGACAGGGCTCAATGGGGTAAACCACCAGAACGAATGAACCTGGGGGAAAGAGATGAGGATTATGATAGAATGAGAGAAGCGAGGCAAGAACTCAAACGATATTACCCAAATTACGATCCCAATGACGGCGCATTTAATGTGCGTTTTGGAGAAAATAGTAGCATAGAAGGAAAATTAAGTTCCGCTGGTAATAATGTGTGGCATACTTTAGTTGATGAAAATGGGGTTCGTAACACAGAAAATTTACCAAAAACATTTAGAAAAGCTCTAGGTGCTGATTATGAAACAATGTTGGAAAAATATAATAATACCCAGTTAGAATTGAGGAAATCTATTGAAACAAATAATGAATTAGATAATGCATTGCAAGGATTGAAAGCAACAGCAGAAGTATATCCGCTGGAGATTGAAAGATACGTGGAAAGAGAAAAAGAACTTAGGGAATTCATTGAGAGACAACAGGTTCAAAAAGCAGAAAATAAAAGTCTTTTCGATCAAACCGTTAAACAGAATGTGGAATTAAAAATACAAGCGGAAAAACTTTTGGATGAAGTAAAATTATACAAAGAAGAAATAGATAAATATAAGAAGGGCAAATCAAATGAATCAAAATTAAAACAAAGTAATGAACGATTAAAATCGGAGAATGATAAATTAAGAGAACGGCTTAGTAATAAAACAATTTCAAGTGAAGAACAATTATCAGATATTGAGGGGCGAAAAGATGAAATAATTAAAAATTTACCTTTACGGGAGAAAATAAAGTATATCTTCAAAAAGTATGGTTTTACAGTTTTTGCTGTTTTAAGTGCTGTGGGCGTCATCATTGGAGTAATAGTTTCTAATCTTTCAAAGGGTTTATCTGCTTTGGGAAAAGGAGTGGGGAATGGGTTGAAAACTATAGGTAAAAAACTGAGTGAAATATTACCAGGAATGGTCGGAGCAATAGTTAGCTTTCTTTTCAAAACAGCGGGCGAGGTTATTGGATTTTTAGGAAAGAATGCTTGGCTTTTGATAATGGCTGTAGTTCTATATTTTGTGGAAAGTATAAAAAAGAAGAGAAAGTAACAAATTTAAAGATATCATTCCGTTCAGTAAAATACAATATGGGTGAATACAATGGAATTTATCCTCAATTACCTAATAATAATTTCCAAACACAAAGCGGAGATAATTTGATTAATTTCAGACTACAAAAATCAAGCGAGGTATTACAAAATCTCGAGAAGGAAATTAAACATTACGAAGAAGTGAGGAAAAAATATAATAGAGCAAGAGGAATATGTACAAAAATTAGTGTTTCTGACGGATTTATTTCAGTTCTTCTATCAGCAAGCGGATTAGGAACTTCTCTCACGGGTTTTGGTGCTGTTGTTGGTGTGCCTTTGGGTGTGGTTGGAGGTGTTTTTGGAGGTTTGTCGATTGGATTTGGTTTTGCTTCTAAAAGTCTTTCTGGTAAAGTTAGTAAACACGAACAAACCGTTGCAATTGCAAAATCAAAATTAAACACCATTAGCGATTTAGTCTCAAAGGCTTTGAAAGATAATGCTATATCCGACCAAGAATTTTCCATAATTTTATCGGAGTTGGAAAAGTTTCAAAAACTGAAACAAGAAATACGGCAAAAATTCAGAAAAGATTCAGAAAAAAACTTCGACATGAGTATGATAAGGAGAGAAGTTCGCGAAAATCTATTAAAAGAATTAACCAATCCCGCTCATTAAAAATTTCATATGAGAGAACCGATGTGGGGTGTAATTGTTTTGCGGGAATTAGAAGAGAGGTTAATTAAATTTACATCTTATTCTTAATCTAAAGATCAGAAAAATTGGAAAACAAAGAATAAGATGTTATTTGACGATTTCAAAACTCGATACCCTAGGGCAAGCCTTGAAAAATTTACATTTGTGAATGACTCATTTGGCGGATATATTAAATGGAAAGTTAATGGAACAACAATTATGTCCGATGATGATCCTACTGGAAAAACATGGACTGTAAATCTTTCTAATAATTTGAAAACATTATTATGGGAAGATTTGGGATTAGAAAATAAAGTTAAGGTAAGTTCATTTCCAAAAAGTTTAACATTTACAAAACAAACATATCCAATACCTGGAGTCAAATTTGATGAATTTGCTAATGATGAGACAATAATGTTAACTAATTTGGATATATATGTTTCAGAAAAAGATCATTTCACAGCGGCAATGACAAATGTTTTTAAAAATCAGACTGTAGGACTTACTAGTGGAAAAGAAGCTAGAGCCTGGTTAAATAAACCAAATATTAATCACTGGCCACAACAGTTAAACATGGTGGTTTGGTGCGCAACATCTGGCTGCGGTGTTAGTTTAATTGAAATTTTAAGTTACCCAAAAGTTATTAGAAGTTTTTTTATATTTCACGTATACTTTACAATAAGAAGAATAATATATGAATTAAATGTTCCATTACCCGGCGAACAAACTTTTTCTTCAAAAAATAATCCATACAACAAAAATGTTTATAATAGATTGTGCGCAGAATTTGGGTTAAGTAATAATCAAGATTTTAAAGGATGGAATAAACCTTTAGCTGATTTTAGATTTAAGGGCGGCGCAAACCATGGAGTTGGAGATGTATTCATTGATTATGGAAAAGGATACATACCTCCTGGAGGCGGTAGTTCACAAGCAGTAGGAGGAGGAAATCAAAACGTAAGAATTATTCATCCTAATGATCCTGATTCAAATATTTGGCCTAGTGAAAGAAATAAATTTGCGGATTACGGAGGTAAAAAATTTGGTGGGACTTTAATATCTATGCTTAGAAATGATCATTTTGTAGATTTTCAATATGCGTGGTTTATACCAGAATCTGGTTATGGATTAACAAAAGCAGGATTAGGGAGAATAAATAGATCAGTTGAGGCTTTTGTTTATTGCATATTGGGGGCCCAAGTTAATACTAGAAATTCTATTGTGGGTAATGGCGGCGGAGCAATCGAAACGCAAAATGAATTCAAAGCATTATTTGAAAGTAGTGTGATAGAAAATGATATTTCTAAATCCATTCAAAATTACCAAAAATCTGTACAGGAAACTAAATTAAGGCTTGATTTGGCTGTTGCCCCAGGTGTTTGGTTAATGCCAAGTAATATGATTATAAATACAGAAAGTGTTATTGGGTACAATAATAATCTGAAAATAGCTACAGAAGATATGAAATTTGGGGTAAATAATTCAATAAATGTTGAGACAAAATCTGTTGGAATAAGTCATAGTTTAGGAACCTCAAAAGTATTATTAAATACCAACCCTCAACCAAGAAAACCTAAATCAAGCAATAACGATAAATCAGACAATGAGGAAGAAGTTAATCATATAGAAACATCTTCTCATCAAAATAATCTTATTGTTTTAATGCTTGCCGGAGGATTATTATCTTGGTTTTTATTTCGCTAATGTTTTGATTATCCAAGATAGCCCAATTTAAAGATGAGTTTAATATAATCAAAACAAAAATGTTGAGCATTACCATGTATGAGTCCGAAACTAGGATTTATTTAGATCCTCCACTGAAAAATCTTCGGGAGATACAACTCCTTGATTGTAATATAAAAACCAAAAGACTAATAACTTTAAGGAACCAAGAAAAAATAACTGATGAAAAGGGAGGGCCTTTGGTAATATTTAATCCAGGAATATATTCCATAAATGATATAAAAATATTAATTGGTCTTGGTGAAAAGACTAAAGATATAACAATTATTATTGGAGATAATTTTGCTTACATAATCAACAATAAATCAATTAACATTAAATTTACTCGGGGTTTGCAAAATTCTTTAGGTGTGCCAGAGGTTTTATTTAAAATAAGTCAAATAGATATAACTATAAAAGAACCGTTGAGACTTATGTGTAGTATAGTGGATAATAAGTCGTCATATATGAATAACACCAAATATGGAGAACTTGTGAAACTCGCGCCATCAAACGTACTTGCAAACATACCCTCAAAGGATTATCCGACAATTCCAGTTCAAAAATATGAGAGTCCCATAAACCACTTCGATTTAACTATCTTAGACAATGAATGGAAAAAACTTGATCTTAGGGGTTCCCCCATAACTTTTAGTTTAAGATTTAGATAAATTTCGGTGTGGCTGGCCCTTCTGGTCTTTTGTTATATAATCCAAAAAAGTGATTATATAACATAATGTTTTTCATAACATTCTTTACAAAATGCCTTCTGTCTATTGTGTTCACAAATTTGTGATCCTCCGCATAACTTACAAAAATTTCTTTGTTTTCCATGAATACATATTCCTTTACCACCGCATTCTTTACAACGCGCCTTCTGTTTTTTATGTATGCATATTTGCGATCCTCCACAATCTCTACATTGATTCCTTTGTTTTTTATGCTCACATATTTGCGATCCTCCACAATCTCTGCAATAAGCTTTATTTCTATTATGTTCGCATATTTGTGCACCCCCACACTCTTTGCATCTTAATTTCTGCCTTTTATGAATACAATAATAATTATACATAATAGTTTTAAGTTCTGAAGTGGGTGTGGCGGTTTGTTTCTCTTCCATAACTTCTGGAATAAATACATTAGATAAGTCTTGGGTCGTGCTTGGCTGAGGGGTTGGTAAATTTGCTTGAGGTGGAGGGGGAAGTGGAATTGGCAGAGGAGTATTCTGATCAGGTCTATGCGGTGTTGCATTTAATGATTCACTAATTTCACGAATATTATCGATTATTTCTTGAACATTATTAACTATTTCAGGAATATCAATCAAAAATTCAATGCGTTTCGCTTTAGTATTATAATATGACTTTCTTGGTGGGTTATACCAGTAGACCAATTTTTTTAATTGCTCGGCTTTTAATCCATTTAACTGTTGTTCCATTTACAATATTTTCTTTTGTTTTTAAATAGGAATTAAAAATTATTTTTTTTGTGCTGGCTCCATTTTCCTTGAAAAATTTTGTGCCAGCTAGTCATATCTGGACTTAGCGATCTTTGCAGAGACTTGGCCAGCCAAAGATAGAATCGCCCTCCGCTCGCGCAGCTCGCTCCGCCTGTCGGCCCCTCTTGACGAAGGGGCTTGGCCGAAACTTTGCAGAGACTTGCTATCTCTGGACTCGGCGGTCTTTGCAGAGACTTGGCCAGCCAAAGATAGAATCGCCCTCCGCTCGCGCAGCTCGCTCCGCCTGTCGGCCCCTCTTGACGAAGGGGCTTGGCCGAAACTTTGCAGAGACTTGCTATCTCTGGACTCGGCGGTCTTTGCAGAGACTTGGCCAGCCAAAGATAGAATCGCCCTCCGCTCGCGCAGCTCGCTCCGCCTGTCGGCCCCTCTTGACGAAGGGGCTTGGCCGAAACTTTGCAGAGACTTGCTATCTCTGGACTCGGCGGTCTTTGCAGAGACTTGGCCAGCCAAAGATAGAATCGCCCTCCGCTCGCGCAGCTCGCTCCGCCTGTCGGCCCCTCTTGACGAAGGGGCTTGGCCGAAACTTTGCAGAGACTTGCTATCTCTGGACTCGGCGGTCTTTGCAAAGGCTTATTAAATTTTTTGTGCTCACTCGCACAATTTTTGTAATATTTTTTTATTTTTATTAATTTGTGCTGGTTCCATCATTTTCGCAATTTTTGTAATATTTTTTTATTTTTATTAATTTGTGCTGGTTCCCCCATATTCACAACTACTAGGAAAATAATAGTGAAAAACAAGGAAAAACTTCACAGGTTTTTACATCGAAGTAAACCCGATAGTTCACCTGGCAATTTTGGAAGGGCAAATGGTTCGTTTGGAAGTTTTTGAAAGGTGCTGTCCAGCTAGCAATTTCTGAAATGGAGATATCATTCCTTAAAATTTTCGAACACTTCAATTTTCAGCTCGGGTATCCGAACAGATCAAATTCTTCTAGGTGATTTTGACACATTACAAGGAGCCTATAAATGTCTCTCGGAGGCTTTTGGCTCAATCTGCTCGTTGGGTGCCCCTAAAACAAGTCTGTTGAAAGCTCATCGATTCTAACCCTCTATTTCTAGGCTTAGCTTCCCATTTTCTACTTGTGGTGGGCAATAAAGTCTCCTCGAGTAGTATGTCCCAGTTAATTCCTTTTAGCCTCTCACGCAGACTGGAGGTGGGACAAATTGAACACGTACTTTGTACTAAGGAACCACAATGGGGTGGGTACATTTCGCTGACCACTAGTCCGTGGACAACCCTGATGGACCTGGTTCATGGAATACCTATGGACAACCAAAAATGGACCACCGTGAAATTTGAGGTAAACATAAATTTGACGATGCTAGAACCCGAACAAAAGATACGATCGATCAACAAACACAATTACGGAACACTTGCGATGTAAGAGATTTATATTAAACTATCCCGACCAAAAGATGCGATCGATCGACTAAAGAATTAGTTTTAGGAAATAAGGAAACTGTTTTGAGCTACCTAAACTTCCAGCTTATTAATTTCTGTCGTTCCCGACTTCATAGGCGACTCGCCTTCGCGCGCGACTCGCCTACGCCTCTGTTCGCCTAATGCAAAATACGCAAAAAAAAATTACGCCTGTTGTGCAGGCTTCCAACATATCACATAAACTAGCGGTTTTTCGATTTCATATCAGCCCATAAGTCCCCTTATTTAACATTTTGAAAAGATTATAGGACCATTATTTTCTGGTACAAACATTTGATTCCTGTGAATAGAGGTGTCGAAAAGGAGGTCAACTGTAACAAGAATAGTTACTTTAGAAAAAAGCCCGGGGGGGAAAAAAGAGAAAAAGCTGTAGAGCACGTGTGGTCCACCAATATGATCGTATTTCTTCTCTGTCATCGCAAACGAAAAGGACCGTTTTTCTGAAACACATTAAGGCCGGAAATAGCTGTCCGTCAACAGATGTTAACAGGTGATAACCTGGGTGATCCAAGAGAGAATCGTTTCATTGTGATTTTTATTGGATCAAAACGTGCTCAAATGGGCGGAGCAAGGTTGGTACCCTAGGGGAGGGGAGGGGAGTGGCGGACGTGCACTTACAAAGACATGCGCTGCCCCAAAGGTTACGGGTTTTTGGAACCATTTTGATCAGGTCTGAAGATGGATATTACTCTGTCAAGAAGCGTAAGGTTACATTACATTTTCCTGCATCAAGGGCATCCCTAGTTTCAGAAGCAGTTTGCTTGGCGCACCCTTTTTTTTTCTCCAGCCGTTCAAGTTTGGTTCGTCACGGAAAGACAAGAGCGTTGCGCGACGAGCCAGACAACGGCCCCCACAAGGGATGCCACGGAAACGTTTACGAACATGGACACAGGTGTCAAGCAGTTCTTGGGAGGGGCCCTTAGGGTTGAGACAGGGTGCATGCATACTGCACACCCTCTCCACCCAGAGTATTCCCCCATTCTCTGCCCCGCCCGGGTGATTCGCTCCTTGTTACAAGGAAATTGAAAGGCACTTCTTGAGGTATTGGCCGAAGTTTGGTTGCTTGGAATCCACAAAAAAGTGGGAACTGTGTATGAATTAATTGCAGGTCGTGGAGACAATTTGACCGATGGGAAAGACAATGAAGACTCAATGAAGGCGAAAAGTGAAGACATACTTTAACACATGCGCACTTCAATAACAAGAAATCCTCTAGAAAATCCCTCGTGTCACGTCTTCTTGCCCACGCTGAACTCATGACGAGAAACAAGTGACCAATACCATTGGATAAGCGAGACACTCAAACAAAACAAAGCTATACGGTTGTTGACATGTTATACTCACAATAGGTCTAGAGGCGTTCCCTTGTTGAAAGACATGTGACAAAATACCGTCACGCCTCAGCAAAAGTGTAATAAGAGTTCAATTTTCACCACGTTTCCGGTCGGTTTCTTGGCCTCTTTCATGAATGCGGTGTGCTAGCCTTTCCTGACGGCAAAAATACGCCGATTCTACCACGTACACCGTAAAAGAAGTCACAAGCAAAGGGTAAACATTTCGAAGTTTTTATCCCGAGATCTTATTGGCTGCGAAGCTGGTGCGGAACATAACCTGCCGGGCATTCTACTTTGATCACTAAGTGAGGTAAGACCCAACATCTATCGTCTGTGAAAGAGAGTGGTCTGCTCTTACCCATTTGTGTTATGAAAACCGCTGAATTTTTATCATTCAGCCTGGCCTTCTGCATTAAGATCTTATGCAAAGACATCGTTTCTCTCAGAGAGCTTTCTTCAAAGTTTCTTTGTTAACTCAAGTTATTGTTAGACGGTCGCTTATAACTTTGTTTATAGACATGGTAGTCGTTTGGTACTGAATCGTCCAAACAGATGGTTAATGATCCTCACGAATGTTTCTATGGATTCAAGTTCTACCATGTTTTCATCGATATATATTCGATTTCCGCCAGTATCAGAAATCTTAATCGTTTCTGTGGTAAGAGCGTATTTAAAAGCGATTTTCATGTGGTCGATGCGTTGCAGCTGTTCTAGACGGGCTTGTTCCCTTCAGATGTTATACCCCGATCTTTTTGTTCTCCTTGCAAATAAAGTAAACCTTTTGTACCTAGCGCAGCAAAAAATAGAAATCTCAATTAGGGTCATGGCCAGATTGCGAGCGAACACTGGTTGCTTGCATTGGTACGCAATGCAAACAGGCAGCAAAAAACTTCATGGTCTGACATTTGTGGCGTCGAATTTTCAACTAGTAATACCTGATGTATCAACAAGATGAAATTCTTGTTTCCTTTCTTACATCATAGTCCCTTCAACCATGCTTATATTTTACGTTTTTCGACAGTTCAAACAGCCACAAGTTATGAGAATTTTTGTTTACCCTTAATATACATAATATTTGATTTGCACCGGGTGTCGGCTTTATCAAAAGCTCATTTTTAAAAGCGTGTTTACAGGAGTTGTTAAGCACAGTTTCTTTTTGTTATGATGGAATTTTTTAGAGTTTTATTCTGAAGAAAATTCATTTTTATTTTCTGGGAACCATTCTTCGACATAATGTAGCCGTATTTGCGTGTCGCACCGCACCGCAGACAGGAATGTTTTGTAGTCATTATGATGTTTGTATCCGACGCTAAAATGTGCTTTGTTGTGAGAAAATTAGGAAGATAAGCGAATTGCTTTTCCCTCGGTATTTTCACCTGTAATTTACAGGTATTTTGCTACTTTACTCTGTGATTGAAGTTCTTTGTTTAGAGCTCGTCCCACCTAAACCACAAACAGCTTCAAAATTTTCGTGACTTTGTAGCGACTCAATAACCATCATTTTATAATTTGCTACAACTTTCCCGCGTGTTTGTATTTTCGTTAATTTTGCCAGCATTTATATCAACTCGCGTATCCTGTTTCGTCCATTTAATCGTTGATACTCTTCATTTGCCTCCCAAGGTTAGGAAAACAATCCGTTATATTCTTGAAATGCAAAAAAGTGCGTTTTGTTAGTGCGTAACTGGGCAGTGATTCGCATGTGTGCCGTCGGCAATGCGTCAGGAATAAATGTAGGTATTTAGGACGCTATAACTCGTATTTTAACCTATTGTCTATTAAAGTTTTTACTTCAATCTTATGTGAATGCACTTGCATCGAAGACATTTTTAAGAACTTGCGAAGAGCGGTATTCTTAGACAAGGACAGAAACCAGGAGCAGTGGCTTATAGACAACTATCACGTACAGCCGGCCAACTAAAAAATGAACCACTATTGGTCAGTTTTGACCTAACCTCTCAGGTCAAATAGCCGAAAGACATTTTAATCGGTGTGATTTCTCAAACAGCACGACTCTTTACATCACGGACAAGTTTTAGGAATACTGAGGAATATACTCAGAGGTTTGTTTCCTTCTTTCATAAGCTAACCCTGTCACTATAAATTTTGGTTATACTCAAGTTTCCTTTAATGTGTTGACAGTTGCCTCTGCACGAACAAAAGCTTTTCTCTTGTCATCAATCCTTATCGTTCGTCAAGTCATCGCGTCGCCAGTGCTGTTTGCTGTAACAGCAATATGCTGTACTTGTTTGACGTCCGCCACAGTTCTGACAATTGGTAAATATTGTGGATATAGAGGATTGTGAACTAAACCAACACAAAACAAACATGGACCAACTGGGGGCTATGAAGAAAACAGCATAGAAGATCCCAAAATAGATACCAGTTCCTTGGAAGGAAACCCAATCTGTTTATTATCTATCTGGAGACAGTATAATTTAAAGTGTCAGAAATTTTGAACTGTGTCAGCATAAATAAGGAAATCGGTTATTTACTTTGAAAACACATTCCTCATGGATTTATCTCAGCGTGGAATTTTGAAGTGATCATAAGGTCTGTTTTGCCATTTTTTTTCACCCGTAAGTTATTTCTCTTGTTCATAAATAATAATAATTATTAGTAATGGAGTTAAGTCTGGTTCTTACATGAAATAAGCAGGGTCAGGCAGGGACATACAAATAATGTCAAATTTTTGTCAATTGTTGATAGAACGAATGAACAAGTATGTATTATTTTGAGGTTCCTTATGCCCTGTTTCATTAAAATCTATATTCTACACATATTTTTAGGATGGTTTTTTTCGGACTGTGTTAAAAATACTTTGAGTACTGCTGTGCTAACCCCCCATTAGCCTGGAAGTCAAGATACAAATTCTTTTTTGGCAGCATTGATTAATTCCAAAGAGAAACAGAGAAGAGAATGTGTTAGAATTAGGATTGATACAGTCCGTCGTTGTTGATCAATCATTCCCTCATTCTCTTATTACTTGTATTTATTACAGTGGATTAATCTCTAGGAGAAAATGAATGCTTATCACTATAAGAAATAAACTGTTAACCGGTGCTGTGCTATAGCTAATAAGTGCAGGATATAGAGTAAGGACAACAGCCAGTGAGAGACTGAACAGTAGTCTAAAAAGTTCCATTATGGCTGAGGACTGAGCCTTAAGGGCAGGAAAGCACATCTTTGAAAGATTAACACTTCCTAAATTATATAATCCCACATCCTTTTCTCTGAATTAGCAGGCTAATAATCTTTTGTCAATTAAAACTTAATAAATCTGCTTGAAAACCTAAAATTACTGTAAATTAAATTAGCAAATCCAAATGGAAGTCAGAAAAGGAAATGAAGTCATGAGACTACCCAATGTCAAGTTCAGATCCCAGACATTTATACTGGAGCTGTCTATCTGGTATTTTTAGTTATACTTTAGTTACTATATAGTATTATTGGTAGCTTTTTAGTCAGATATTCTTATCCAAGTGAGTTGGTAACATTAGCCAAGGTTTGTCTTGGAATTTATTGGTACAGTTAAGTTATTAAGACCATCTGGTATTTCTAACAAGTTGCTTCATTCCTTATTTCAGATTTGCCTGTCATTACAGCTGCAATCAAAGGAATTGGTTTCATCATTCTGATACACGCATCACTATGGGGGAATGTTACGTGATTGTCACTACAAGAAACTTGTTATGGATGACTCTATCCGTGGTTGCTACATTAGCTGTAATAACAGGACTCATGACACCCAAATGGTTAATAGGAGCACCACAGGTGTTTGGAAATAACATCACAGACGGGAATCCTGATGCATTGTATAGGCCAACTCTTGGAATCTATAATCGCTGCACAAAAATAACAATGGCTGTTGGAGGCAAACCTGTTCACAACTGTGGCATATATGCAAGAGGTTTTATGGAAATTCCATCTGATGCATGGAAGGCATGCATGGTGTTCCTGTGTATAGGAATATTTCTTCTGTCAGTTGTTGTTTTCATGTCGTTAGCTGGATTTTGTATTCAGAGCATTGGGAAGAAATCAATTTTCTCACTTGGTGGAGTGATTCAGGCCTTGGCAGGTAAGCAGTGATGTTAAACCTAGTGCTTTCATTACTTATATAAGCTGGCAGAATCTTAATTTACTGATGTTTAACAGGAACATTTTTCCGATGTCCAGATTTATTCTCTTCCAAGCAATAAGATACAGTATTAGAAAAGCTTAAGAAAAATATTGAGCTGTGGAAAGGGTAGCGTGCCAAGGTAGTGTTCCCACCATTACTGTTGCTTGTGTTTTCTTTACCGCCTTTCTTGTTCAGGTGGATTTCAATAACTGGATAAGGCTTCATTGTTAAATTCTTTAATACATACTTCTTATACACTTTAACCCTTTCACTCCCAAGAGTGACTTTACAGATTTTACTCTGTCTAACGCCAGACGATTTTACTCGTCAAATGGAGACCCCTTGGGAGTGAAAGGGTTAAAAACTATCTCCCTTAACCCTTTCACTCCCAAGAGTGACTTTACAGATTTTACTCTGTCTAACGCCAGACGATTTTACTCGTCAAATGGAGACCCCTTGGGAGTGAAAGGGTTAAAAACTATCTCCCTTAACCCTTTCACTCCCAAGAGTGACTTTACAGATTTTACTCTGTCTAACGCCAGACGATTTTACTCGTCAAATGGAGACCCCTTGGGAGTGAAAGGGTTAAAAACTATCTCCCTTAACCCTTTCACTCCCAAGAGTGACTTTACAGATTTTACTCTGTCTAACGCCAGACGATTTTACTCGTCAAATGGAGACCCCTTGGGAGTGAAAGGGTTAAAAACTATCTCCCTTAACCCTTTCACTCCCAAGAGTGACTTTACAGATTTTACTCTGTCTAACGCCAGACGATTTTACTCGTCAAATGGAGACCCCTTGGGAGTGAAAGGGTTAAAAACTATCTCCCTTAACCCTTTCACTCCCAAGAGTGACTTTACAGATTTTACTCTGTCTAACGCCAGACGATTTTACTCGTCAAATGGAGACCCCTTGGGAGTGAAAGGGTTAATACATGGGTTAGGCAGTTTGGAATTCTAAGGGTGGAGAGGGAATTTAATATTGCAGGTGGGGTCTAGATGAAGATAATGACCGTCAGGTACAAACAATATATTTTTATGTGTTATTGAGTTAGTGTGGGGTCATGATGGCTTCCTATTGGCAGCTTCTTTTTTGGCAGTTTAATTAACCAAGACGTAGTCAAAGTCAATAAAAATGCAAAAAGTATGAGTGCAATCTCTAGCCACGAGTGCAATCTCTAGCCATTGTGGCCCCTGGAAATAAAGGAATTATTATACAGCCATTTTTTTTGTTTCCTGGAACATTAACCCATTCGCCCCTGAACTGCCCGTAACCACCCGCACCAAACCACGACCCTTATTACCGCTTGTGACATCATCAGTTTTAACAGTCAAGGACAACTTTGACAGGTAACTTGCATCTGAACTTTGGATGCTGTAATTTATCATCTGGTACAAAGGCTTGTTTAATGATTGATTTTAAAGCAAAATTTGGGCAAGTTTCAATACTTTTTGGGAAAACGGTAAGTAGAAAACTATTCGAATAGCTTCAGAAGCTGTTTTTTGGCAAAAGGTCCAGGAGTGAATGGGTTAAAGCAGGCAATGCCCAGCAGGCAAAATACACTGTAGGCCCATCCTGCCTACAGAACTCAGTATTTACCTCATCTTGCCAGCTGGCAGAACCTGTCATATAATAAGGGTATTATTTTAGTATAAATACTCAGGTGATTATACAAAATCGCGCGCTCTGATTGGTTCGCTATCTCGGATTATCAGCCGATAATCACCGCGACGAACAAAAAGGCTTCCAGTCGTTTGCGCGCTTTTGATAAAATAAAACTTTTTCGTGTTGTAAAATGCTTTTCTTTTCTTTTTGAAATAATCACCTGTGTATTTATACCAAAACAATTATTCGCCTCAGTGATTCTTGGTGAATCACTGAGAATCACTTCGCCTTCGGTGAATAATTGTTAATTATTTTTTTCTCAAGCTTCTGAGCAGGGCAGGATCCTACATCCTTGAATTTGATTGGCTAATCACACACTTGAGACTGGTCCAGCTTTTTACGAAATGTCCCAGTCAGGGTCGATTTTTTCCCCACTGTAGCGATTACGGCTCATTAAAAATACTGTTACAAAAAAATTAATGAGTTATTTGCCAGGCTAGGTTGGTCGGTACAGGAAAAAACTGTGCCCTTTGTCTTCAGTATGGCTTTCGGCCAAACGTACTCAAGAATGAAAGCACAAATTTTTTCCCACATGTAACTCCTGCCAGGTAAATAACAAAATTTATTCATTTTTCTGAAATCACCCAATATTAAGTCTAGCTTCTATCGCTTTTTCCCTAGCATTGTTCCTAGTCATTGGCCTTGTTTTGTATCCTGCTGGCTGGGGAATTGAAAGAGTTGAAAAACTGTGTGTCAAACCACCAGATCAAAAGGCTGGACCTTTTGTCATAAATGACTGTTCCATTGGATGGGCATTTTACGCAGTACTCGGAGGAACTCTTTTATCTTTCCTATGTTCTTTATTGTCTGCACAAGCTGAAAAGTCAACATCCAGTGACAAAGTGCAGGATGAAATCTCAGATGGCAAAACTATTATCTGCCTAATATAGCAACCAAGCCTTACGTGTGCAGTATGGAACTTGAAGTTTAGTACAAGGAGCTGGTACACGGAGGAAATAACACAGTGGCAAGATATGAATTTTATGTACCTGAGTGGTGAGAGCAATGTCTCATGAGTGAGCACAGCGAAGGAGCAAGATATTGTTCTTGCCACGAGAACATGAAATTCATATCCTTGAGCTAACATATAATTTTCTGTCTATTACATAGCTAAAAACACATTAAGACATTTGTTGGCAGCTTTGTACACAAACTGAATCATGCTCGGCGGGAAATGACGTCATCAATATCCTCAATAGTGAGGATATGGAAAATATGCCACTTCAGTCCCAGATGTAGTTTCAAGTGAATTTTACTAGTGGTGTAATTCCCAGCAAAACACTTATGTCTATATTTAAGAAATGGAAAACATGTACCGTGTTTCTATAGAGTTATAGAAACACAAGTGGAAGTTTGGGAGAATGAGAAATGCTGTGGGAACACGAGCCGCAGGCGAGTGTTTCCACAGCTTTTTCAAGTTCTCCCAAACTTTCACAAGTGTTTCTTTAACTCGATAGAAACACAAAGAACATGTTTTCTATTTCTTTTAGAAAACACCGCGACGAAAAAAAGAAAAGCAACCTGTTAACTTTGAATATCAAAATGTAAATTCTCTTTGCTCGCGTCATCATTACGTCAACAGCTGGTGCTAGTTCTGTGTTTCTATCGAGTTATAGAAACACGATTTCTAACCAATCAGCGCGTGTACTTTCTTGGGACTGTTTTCTAAAATAAATTGGTCTATGTAAAATGTGATTGTAGCCTGAAATAACCTAAATAGTTAAAACAAGTTGGTGAGATGCTGTATATGTTGTGGTTCAATTTTATCCTTGGTTTAAATTTTATTTTTCCATTTTTCAAGCTCATTATCATACATTACCATACCAAAAAAACAAAGAGAAATAAAATTTTAAGCAAGAAAAAAATTGAACTACACCATATATATGTTTAGCTTGAATGTACTGGATTTGCCTTTCGACAGAGAAACACACTAAATGTCTGACCATGTGACATCAAGCTCTAAGCCTTTCCATAAACATAACTGATCCTTTGACAAATGGAACTAGGAATACATTAACATATACAATAATATTATACCATGAGTAAACAATTAATCGCTGCACATAGTATTCAGGTCATTTTGTTATATTGTATAACTGTTTTATAACACTGTAACCTAACCCTTCCACCCTCAGCAGTGATCAACATACGACATCTTTTTGTTGTATTATACAACATAGAGGCGGCAGATGGAGAGAATCAGCAATTAGTATCAATCAAAGGTTATGAGGTCTTTGTTGATCCTTAGACAAGTACTAATGGGCTTTTCAACAAAGCAGGCTGCAATAGTTACACTGAGTGTTGTATAAAGTCTCTGCTAGATCATGAGTTTTGGACATTTCCTACAAATGTTTATCTACTCATAGACAAAAGATGTACAGTATCAGTCAAAATTGTAATAATGTTTATGTCCCATGTGAAAGTAGCTTGCACTGTTTGTTTCTTGTTGCTGTTGTTGTTTTAGTTTCTGGGTTGTGATGCAGAGAGTTTACTAACTTAAGACAATGCAGATTAAACGTAATAACTGTCTTACACCATAGTTGTATGGCTCAGATAATTAACATTTTTCTCTCATATTTAATTTTGTAGTGTATATTATAGTAATTGTAAATTATCCCTACTCCTTTTGTAACCTCTTCATTATGTGAGTGATTTTTTCAGTAATAATGATAGTTTAAACAATAATTTCATTCCAAAACAAAAACACTACCAGTAATTCATGTTGTAATTAATCAAATAAATCTGTAAGTAAAGACTGACAATCATTGTTTATATTAGATTTTCAAGATCCTTACAATGCCATTTTCGCACATTTAGTGTAATTTTAAAGAGCTTAATAAATTGGCAAGACAGTCTCTGTAAAAGAGCAAAGTTGTGTAATGAACATTTGTTGCAGTTAATAGATGTATGTCCCAGTTGAGTTATTAAGGAGAACATTTTGGAAGCTAAGTATCTTATGTTAAGTATCTTTGTGGGCTGACTGTTAAAAGACAGCTACACCAGTAAATAAGGTGATCTTAACAAACTTTCTGCATGGTATTTTTTACACAAATGAAGTCTAAAATTTTTTTGGGGGGGAAGCTTCATTGGTGCAAGAATGACCTTAAGTCATTCTTTCAATGTTTTGACAATTTAAAACCAAACCTGTGCACTATAAAAAGAATACTAAAATAATTATGATCACCAGTATTATGCAACTGCAGACTCCCACACCAATACAACATGGAAGAGGTGCATGGGAAGAACCTGAAGTGACTGTTAATAGGGAACTAGATTATCCCTCCAAATCCAATAATTTCCAATTGTGTATTATTTGTTAGTGAAAGTAAAGGAGTATTAATCAATACATTATTCAATAAACACTCAGGGCGAAATGAATACACACTTATGAAATAATTATTATTAGTGTAAATACTCAGGTGATTATACGAAATCACGCACTCTGATTGGTTCGCTATCTTGGATTATCAGCCCATAATCACCTCAACGAACAAAATGGCTGCCAGTTGTTCGCGTGCTTTTAATGAAATAAAATTGTTCGTGTTGTACAATTTTTTTTTGAAATAATCACCTGTGTATTTACACTAAAACAATTATTTGCCTCAGGCTCAGTGATTATCGGTGAATATTCACCTCGACTTTGTCTCAGTGAATGTTCACCGATAACCACTTTGCCTTTGGCGAATAATTGTTAATTATTAGTCTGTCTGAAATCACTGGAAAAGGTTATTGTAGTTTGTACAATATAACTTTAATTTAATAGGAATCTCTAATTTGTGTATTTTGTTTTAACATAAATTGTTGGGATTATATGTTGATATGATTTTTATATTAGGTAAAGAAAGTATAGTTGTGAGTATATTGAACATAATACTCTCTGCTAAGCAGAACTTGGAAATATTAAAAGCATTAGATATGTTTTAATATCAACTTTACAATAAATTTTACGCTCATGACATTCATTTGCAGTTCTTTGAGCACTTCCACTCCTGAGGAATATTTCTTTTTACTGGGTCACACGAAATTCATACTTGTAGCTGAGTTTGGATATAAAATCAGTTCTCTGTTCTTGCAATAGAATATTTTGTCCATGTTCATTATCTGTTTGTGAGTCACAAACTGCCTTGATGTTGAAAAGGAAAATTGATAATTGATAATTCCCAGTG
The DNA here is from genome assembly GCA_949710005.1 of Ricordea florida. Classification (NCBI taxonomy): domain Eukaryota; kingdom Metazoa; phylum Cnidaria; class Anthozoa; order Corallimorpharia; family Ricordeidae; genus Ricordea; species Ricordea florida. The sequence continues at coordinate 1,027,323 of OX453280.1, forward strand.
GTGAAAGGGTTGATTGAAGCCTCGAAAATGAATGCATTGTATGTGACAATTTGGATGGAAAAATTAAGATGATTTGAATCAGCTTAATTTTCGCATGAGGTTTCCTAGTTTAATAGGAGAGCAGCTTTGCCTTAATTGTATTTTCTGTTCCATAGTAGCTTTTCATTTCTGAGAAATTTTGCATGCAATATGCAAAAAGCCTAGTCTACTTTATTCAACAAATGGCCAGCCTGCACCAGGATGATCATTGTTTTTTGCATACCTTATTCCTCCAAATTGGGAAGTGAAAACAAACAAACAAAAAAAAAAATTACAGAGCACAGGTTTCCTAAAGTTAAAGAGACTCATATCATCCCATGCATTTACTTTCTGCTCATATAGACGACAAAATCGCCAGAGACGAAAGTTTCGCTTTGGAGTCTTCAATTCAAGCATGCTCATAGGGCTAGAGTGGGGAGTTAGGCAATAAGCATTCAAGCTTTACTTTTCGGGACTTGCCTTGGTTCAAGAATTTCCGTATGTATTACCCTATACATGTACTTCATTTAAAATGCATGCTGTAGCTGTGCTGTTTCGTTCTCCAAAAACAAAACGTGTTTGCACATGCATTACCCAAAACAATTCAGCTACAGACACCTAGCCAGTTGGTACATATAAAGGGACAAAATATAATATTAACTAACCTTAGCTTGCTTTGCTTTTCGGGGCATAAAAATTGTCCGAGAGAAAAAGTTTGTGTGAATTCATTCAAACAGGAGACGCTGAGAGGGGTCCGGAACGACAAAGTTCTTCGTACCCAGTTCCTCTCACTGACATGTGGAAAAACGGTCGACAAACGGTGCAAAATGGAGGAATTTCTCCGCTATTCTAAGGTAGTTTACGTATTTAAGCTTGATTCCTCTGACTTTTAAAAATATTTCCATGTTTCATATAAGAATAGATATGCTTGTCACCGAACCATTGATTTTTGAAATGAAAACGATTATTTACTATATTATTAAGACGGTTTTAATATACTTTTATTGGTAAGATTTCTGCACAGCTCAGGTCCCGACTTCATTATGCATGCTGTAGTTGAATTGTCTTGGGAAGTGCGCGTGCAAACATTTCTTGTATGGCTACAGCATGCATAATAAAGTAGGGACCTGTGCGGAGATCATTCCATTGTATTATATGTGACGAACGTGACTCTATTCCTAAGGCTGCATTCATGATGCATACTACAGGGGGGAGGGTGGGGGGAGGCAGAGGATTTTTTTAGACAGTGCAATATTTTCAGATCCCCCTGTAATGTTCTCACCTAGTATCATGCACATGTGTATGAGAATGTTAGCCATTGTCACACTTAAGCATGAATATATTAGCATGTGATAAAAAAACCTAGGGGCGTGAAAAAAGTAAGTTGTAGATTGCAGGACGGAGTGGAAATAAAAATCTAAATTTTAGAACCCAGAACATTACACCCCCCAAATCACAACACATTTTTTGATGAAATAAACTTTTTTGGTGTTGTACAATGCTTTTTTTCTCTTTTTTAAATAATCACCTTTGTATTTTATACTAAAACAATTAGTCGCCTCAGTCTTGGTGATTATCGGTGAATATTCACTTTGCCTTCGGCAAATAATTGTTAAAATGAAGTAGCCCCCTTGTCTTTTTTTTTTTTATAGAGTCACATGGCAATCACAAAGTCAAAATGGCGACTATATGTTTTGAATGTGGATTCCTTGTGAAATCACTGTGAAAATGGCTCGGAATTTCCACTTTAGAACTAAAAATTCACTAAAATAGATGATCTTTAGTGTCCAGGCAAAGAAACAAAGAGAAAGGTAGTCAAATTAAATGACACATTGAGTTTTATTTTTAACTTTGTACTTCGCATAATTTACATTGCAACTTTTCGAAATTCTGTAGCATAGTTAAACATCGGGCATTCAAACCTTAACTTTTGGTAGCCCTGGTCAGTTTTAACTTTATACTGGCGACCATGCAACCACCAGTTTTTAGCCTTGCATAATTATTGTGCCTTATATATATATATAAGGCACAATAATTGGTCGTCGGTACGGGTAATAATGGGTCGTCGGTACGGCATATAATGGATGGGAAGCACTTAATTGTAGATGACGAGAAGATCGCATCGAAATTTAATAAATATTTTTCCTCCATTGGCAGCAAAGTTGCTGGCAAGCTTGGAAATGTAGCAACCGATGCGTGGAAGGTATACGAACAAAATAGAACAACGGAATGTGCCCCTTGTGATTTGCGCCCTGTTGATCTTGGTACAATATCTCGCTTTATTCAGCTGCTTAAACCAAACAAAGCTGCTGGGCTCGATAGAATACCAACTAGAATGATTCGAGACGCAATTACGGAACTTACTCCATCGATAACTTATCTGGTGAACAAATCTATTAAGGATGGGAAATTTCCTGAGCTGTGGAAGATAGCAAGAGTCACACCCTTGCATAAGTCAGATGATAAACTCAATGTAGATAACTACCGTCCCATCTCTATCCTACCTGTTCTTAGTAAAATTATGGAGAGAGTGGTTTATGCTCAATTAACCCAGTTCATTGACGCCAATAATTCTTTATATCATCATCAGTATGGATTTAGATGTGGTCATAGCACAGTTCAAGCTGTTGCACAGCTTAATAATTGGACATTACAGTATA
>OX453280.1:1035000-1065000 GCA_949710005.1 Ricordea florida
TTTTACTCATAGACCATCACAAAGACCAGTGGCCTGCTACCTTGACCTCAGTTCAGAAGAACATAGAACTTGTTGGGTCCTGTTGTACCCTGGTGGCTGAGGAAATATTTGCTTTGGATGTAATGGACTGTCAAATGTCAAATCTATTGTTAGGAACAATATTGCTTGACACAGTTAATATGGACCCTAGAGCTGGAAGAGTAACAGAAAAAGATAAAGATGTAGTAACAAGATTACAGCATTGTTTTCCAGTGGATTTAAGGGAACTTTACCAATCTGTCAGCAGTGGTAAGTGTCTTAAGTCCTTGGATTTCATAATTTGTCAATAATTAATTGTCTTAATATTCATTTGTGAGCTATAATTTTAAAATACACTACATAGCTTCATAGTAATGGTATTACTGTACATATAGTTTTATAGGAATGGTAATGATGGTGATGATAATGTTAGTGATAAAAGTAATAATAGTATATTGATACATGTAGTTAAATATTAAGAGCATCTTACTAGGCTTTGATCCTGATAAACCTCAATGCAATGCCCCATGAAAATTGATTTAGTACATAAAAAATTTGGAAACAGGCGTAAAACAGACAGTAAGATTTAGCTTTCCACATATTTACTGCTTAAGCAAACACAATGTAGCTTCATGTTAGTCAGAATTCTTTGTATTCAGTTGAGATTTTAGTAATAAGAACACTTAATAGTTAGGCAATTTGTAATTATAATTTTCCTTCAATTTGTGAAGCGTCTTTGGACCACTGGGAAAAGACGCTATATAAATGTATTATATTATTATTATTATTACTTAAAGTCATGGCTTCCTTGAGGATTTTAAAATCTTTCTCATATGGACCTTTTCCAGTTTTTTTGTCACTTCATGGTGTGAAAGCTTGATGTTCTGACATTCAGGCATATTTTTAACAGCATTAGTGGACATTTGTAACAAGAAAGAAAAAAAATTGATCGGTTGTAGACACATTTCCAGCTTCTTTTTCGTTTTACGAGATCTGTTTTTAATCCCGGAATTTTCGTAGATAGCAATCCGAACGTTAAATTTATACTTGAAATTTAAAAATCAATTTCAAAGGTTCATTTCAGAAGCTTGAATTAAACTTGTTACCTTGCAAAGGATAGTGGATAGCTGAGTCATAAACCAAATAATCTAGTTTATTTGTTTCCTTAAATTCAACAGCAAAATTTAACATTTCTGGCCTGTCTTCATTGGATTTACTGAGAAGAGATTACAAAGTCTTACCCAAGTATAACAAATGCCTGAATGTTGGGATCAGCTCTGTTGCTGGATCGTGTTTGAAAAGTTTTTTTGAAAGGGCACTTGTCCAAGAGGACATTTTGAAGTATTCCCAAAGTAAATCTCTTGATGTCTTGGTCATAATGTTTATTTATTTCCTGGGTGATCATGATGAACCGCCCAGAAGACAACTTGCAGTTTGTGGTCCACATCAAGAAGGAAGATACAGAATTGCGGAGCATTTGTTTGCCTCAGACGAACTCAGTCTGAGGAGATCCAGTGAATTTTATCAAAACTGTTTTGCCTTTGAACAGGGAAACATAGCGGCAACGAGAAAAGTTATTTTTCCCCTTATTAACGTCTTCATTGGACATAATTCCGAGAATCGTTAATTTTGACAAACTGAATCGATGGTGTTAACAGCTTTCATTTGAGTTGACTAAGAGGTCCCCTGGGACAAAGCCTTATAGTCTTGATCCCTTTGCTATTTGTATTCAGTGTGTCCAATAGAGCATTTTCATAAATGGCAGCCGATTTATTATTATTTTGTCTGTATGTTAATTAGACCCACTGGCCTCATTTTGGAACAAAAATTTTATTGAATTTTTGACATCCTAGCGAGGCCAGAAAGGTTCATTACCATGAAAGCAAAAGAATAATAAATCGGTAACCACTTATGAAAGTCGTCTATAGTTCTCACTGTGGCGCTGTACGATCCACTTTTTGCGGATATTTTCAGCTCCCCGCCCTCTGTTCATTTCACAGGCGAAACGGTCTGACTTACCATTTTTTTACATTAATAACATAGAGAGCAAAATTACGGAATGCTGATTGGTCAATGGAGAGAGTATTTTTTTAATTTTGCTTCCGAAGAGGGCAAAATTACTCGCTTACGATTGGTTCTCAGGTTGCATAGCAACAGTCTATGCTATCGAGAGGTTGTTGCTAAAATTCTTTTGTAACAATGGCGTCTCGTTTCGAGATAGTTGACGAGGAATATATCGAAAAATTAAAAGACAAGAGCGAAAATGAAAACAAGAAGAAAACCACGGAGTACTAGAAGAACGTTTTCAAGAAATGGGCGAATGAAAGAAGCTTTCAAGCAAATTTAGAAGAGTACGAGGGCTTTGGTTTAGTGACTGATTTTTAAAATCAAGAGCGCAGTAATTCAGTAATTCTCCCCTTCTATTTCATTAACAAGTAATCGCAATGGGCCCTCGTAAAATTAAGAATTAATATCACTTGTGTTTTCAGAAGTTGCTGAAATTGCCCTCGTCGCCGCGCGACTCGAGCGATTTCAGCAACTTGTTTTGCTATACAGTGTGGTTCTAACTTTTTCATCTTTGAATCAAACCATGCTGTGTAAACATTCTTTGGAAAGCTACTGAACACTACTGTAAAGTGACCATTCTTCAAACGTTAAGCTTCAAAACAGTATATATTATCGTACATAGTGTGCTCCCTGTACAGTGTGGTTTTTGCTTTTTCTTAAATTCTTTTTCGACGAAACCATGCTTTGCGAAAACTCTTTATGATTTAAAAAATGATTGAGTGTTCTGTTTACAAGAAACTGGATAAATCAAACGAGTTGATTAAGTAAGTTATACCACTGTAAGGTTAAAGGGAGGTGCTGACGTTTCGAGCGTTAGCCCTTCGTCGGAGCGAATGACGAAGGGCTAACGCTCGAAACGTCAGCACCTCCAGTTTCTTGTGTTCCAATTTCCCACCGACGCAGCACCAGTTTCTTTAGAAACTATCCCCACAATACTTGTTCTGTTTACAGTTTTACTATAATATATGGCCCAAACGTTGGATCAAACCAAGCAGTTTGATCCTTTTCTGTAAAACTACTAAACAGAACTATGCCATGTTATCGTTCATTCTAAAGTGGAGTGTCTTTTTTGTTTTTCATGACGAATTTGTGCTTTATTGTTTTTTGTTTTCTTATGTCAATTTACCTTTGTTCGATTGTCATCTCGAACGGTTATTTTTAAGCTTTAAATTAAATAAAGGGGTAAGTTTTCCTTTCTTGTTGCATCTTTCAGTCATTCAATAGACCGAATAATGAAAAAAGTGAATGAGTGATAGATTTCCATAATTTTTTTCTATGGACTATTCAGAATTAATCTGTTATTGCAAACAGTTGTGCCGTCATTACTTTGGTTATTACATTGCTTGTCGCCTCACCTCACGTACAAACAATACCATCACATTCAAAATTATAATACAATAGACTATTTCGTCATTGGCAAACCAGCCCTATTGAATGTAAATTCTGTATCACCATTGTTCCTGGTCAGATAATTGCACGTCGTGTTATGAATATAACAAAATGCAAAATAGCGATGCAAAAATCGGTGATTGAACATCAAACGTTGTAGTGGCATGGCAAGCTGGCCAACTTAATTCCATCGTGTCTTCTCGGCTCTCTGATAGCAATGTTTGTGGGACCAAAGTTTGTTATTGTTATTTTGATTGCAGTGGTTGTTCGACATGTCCAAACCATTTCCATCAACTGCCAGGTCAGTAAACGATACATTTTGTGGTCAGATTATTTTACGCGCAGCGGTAATCGTTGTGCGTTTAGAATGATTAGAAGCCGCTCGTTTCTTACAAATGTAACTCCAGTTCATGGCCAAATATCGATAATTCGTCAACGTACTTAGGTGTCATAAAATTTCCACACACTTTCGTTGTAGAAAGATTTTCTTGAAATTTTGTAGCCTTCATGGAACAATCTCACAAGCGAATGGTATGTAGTTTACCCAAATACATTGTATTTTACACTGTAGAATTGTTTACAGCAGTGTTTGAAGTTATTCATGTTAGCGTTCGCTCTACAAATATTTCACATACATAAAAGATTTGGAACGCACAAGTTCGAGTCGATCATTTGATCAAATGCATTTTAGGATAAGCGTTCTTGCATGCAATCATCGCTTCGTTTTTTTCCAAGAAAATTTCCAAGTATTGGTTGTCGTTGAGCGAACCATTGATTTTTGTTACACACACAAAACGTGGTTTCATCAAACGAGTAGCGTAAGCCTTACCATCGCAAGATAAAAGAGAAAATAACGTTAAGACTAACTCAGTTTGTGTGTTTCTATTTCCTACTGACGCACAGTGGCACCAGTTTGTTTAGAAACTAACTCCTTGATCATTGTTTTTTGTTGTTTAATCAGGCGGGCTGGTAGTTTCATATCTACAAGCTGAAATTTTTTAGTTGTGATTCGAGGGAGGGTGAAGCGAAGACAGTAATTTTTGCGGTGCGCTTTAGGAATTATAAGATTTAACATAATATCTATGAACGTCGGTTTGAAATCTACTCATGTGATCATGACGAAGGAACATGCGTCACTGTTTATCAACAATCCACATTTTCTTTTTGCGGATTAAACCATGAAGTGCAGTGTCTAGTCTTAATTGTGACCATTCTTTGGGAGTCTTTTGGCAGTACCGTTCTGTGGCAGATGCTTGTATTTTGTATTAATTTTTTTCTCAAGCATCCGAGCGGGCCGGAATCCTAATTCCTCGAATTTGATTGGCTAATCACGCGCGCGTGACCGGTCCAGCTTTTTACGATACGGCCCACGGGCCGGATTTTTTCCCCCGGTATAGCGATTTGCTATCTCTTTTCTTACTATAAAAAGAAGACAACCAAAAATAAACTAGTTATTTACCGGGCTAGGTCGGTCCGTATAGGAAAACCTGTGCCCTTGATCTTGAGTACGTACTCAAGACCTCGGGCACAGTTTTTCCCATACGGACCTCCCACCCGGTAAATAACATATATTTATTATATTTAAGGTTACGATTTACAGCTTGAAAGAGTCTGACAAGGAAAAGCTGAAGGGTTGTGCTTCTAACAAAATGTGATAGCAATCACGAGCAATCTGTCTAATGTTAATGTCGTTTTAAACATTCTTCTAGGCGTCTTGTTTTTCACTTGTGCTTGTGTTCCTAAGTTTTTGGTCTTGTATCACTACGTTTCGGCAATCCTGCCCTCCTCAGGATTGCCGATTGCCGAAACGTTGTGATACAAGACCAAAAACTTAGGAACACAAGCACAAGTGAAAAACAAGACACCGAGAAGAATGTTGATACATAGTGCCACGTGTGCCCAACTCAAGAGTCTATCATGATAATGTCGTTTTAACATGATCCTTTCAGCAATATTTCTAATAAAATATATAACCCCTGTATTACGCATTTAAAACTATTTGTAACTAAACTAGCTCTTAAAACAAAAAACATAGCAAGATAGTTAAAGGAGCAAAAGTAAAGTTAAACAAATATAGAAAAAAAAAATGAAAACCCAAAGGGAAAAAGTAACATAATAATAGTTTAGAAAGAAGTCAGGCGTTTCTATGTGTAAGGGTACGTTTTACATTCCGGCAATCAGTGATAGCAAATCTGACACAAATCAGTATGCTGTAGTTACTTGGAGTGGGTGTAAACACGTTTTATAAAACAGAAGAGATAGTTCGCGTGTTGTCATTGTTTAATACACTGGCAGTTGAACCCCGCTATCTCAAACTCTCAAGAGAAACAAAAAAAATTCGACAAAGCGAGGTTTCGAGATAACCGATTGTAAATGACTGAAAAGGCAATCCAAAGGAAATGAGTTTGAGTTCGAGATAGCGAGGAGTTGGATATTCTACTGTAGTTGTTTTTATAGTAGTTGGTACAAACAGTTGGTTTTTGACGTCAGTCTTGAAATTGACGTCAAATAAATAGCAAGGGCAAATCTGTGTTTTAGTTCTTTATCGATTCGGTCTTCAACGAGCGTAATTTCGATGAACATCATAAATGCTCAAGAAGTGTGATTTTTAGATTCTAGGGAGCATATTATTTTGATACGTGCACACAACTTAATCAGTTTCACGTGTCTGAAATTTACTGATTTCAAAATATCTCGTATTGCGGTCTTGGTCAGGTTAAGGACGCCACTCAAGGTCTTGAAAGAGCAGCAGTACCAGGAGCGGAGTGTATGCTGCTATCCAATGCAGGAATCTTTCTCAAGACTGCAAAGAGGCTGACCAACTCATACGGTGTAGCTGTAATAGAGGACGTACAACCTGGCTACTACAAGGTACGACTAAAAATCTCTAACTTAATTATATTTATTTATAATTTATGATTGTTTGACATTGCAGGTTAATTTATAGGCAGCTACTAAAGGCTAGTGTCAGTGGACGCGTTAAACTATTGAATAGAAATGAATAAATAAATTAATGAACAAGTAAGACTTTTACAATATTGATTTAAACCTGCCCGGCTAAGAACATCAATAAATAACAACAAGACTTACAACTTTTTTACTAACTTTCTTACTAATTGACTGATGTGCAGTACTTACTTACTAGCTAACTATCTCACCTATTAACTTACTCGCTAACTAACTTATTTACTAATTACTAACTACCTTACTTACCTGTACGAACTAACTAACTAACCAACTAACTAACTTCAGTACTAACTCACTCACTAACTTACTAACCTACTAACTTACTTAGTACTAACTTACTCATTTACATTCTTACCCTTTTACTTACTAAATTACTTACTTTAGGACTTACTAACTCACTAAATTACTCATTTACATACTTACTCACTTACTTACTTACTTATTACCTTACTTCAGTACTAATTAACTTACTAACTTAACTTGCTAACTTACTAACCTACTAACTTACTCATTTACTTACTTACTTATTTACTTACTAACTTCCTTCAATACTAACTAACTTACTAACCTTCTAACTTACTAACTAACTAACTAACCTACGAACGTACGTGCTCAAACGTGACTAACATAATGTACACATATTCACAGTGGAAAATATTTGCCAAAATATTTCCCACTAACCAAAATATCTCCGACTGAGATTAATATATGATTTTGACAACTACACATGATACCAGTAAAAGTTTACAGTTTTGTCAGCAAGAATAAGTAAATGGAGAAATAATTGTAGAAAGTAAAACATCCATTTACATGCGAAGCAGTTTATAATTTTTTTGTGTGTTTATTTGTTTGTGTGTTTGTTTTTTTGGGCCTCCTTTTCGTTCTGGTCTTGTCGGGACATAAGCAGTACCATAATCTTGCATCACAATTCTGAATGAAAATCCTCGAAATGCTGTTTTCTTGGGGTGACATTGCAGTCTTTCTAAGATCTCATACTATTGGTTCCCAACCAAGGGATAGACGATAGAACAAACAAAACAAACAATGCCTCTATCCCTAAAGACAATACAGTCAGATAAGAGGGTTACAAGGAATCCAAATCCGTCGCTTCAATGAAGAAACTGAGGCACTATACTCTGGGTTCTTGCGTTTAATCACGTGACTACATGATCTTCTATCTACTGTATAGATGCGAGTGTCTCGCATTGGCTACTACACTTTGAACGAGGACCTTACCATCCCCTCCCATAGCGAGAAGCACAGTATGATTCACCAGGATATGGTCATCTCACCCAGGTTTTCTCTTCGGGGAACGGATGACATGTTTCGTATTGTCCTGACCTGGGGTAGAACACCAAAGGATCTTGACTCGTATCTCATCGCGCCGTGGCCTCGAGGAGAAGCATGTAAATATGGAATGGTACGTTTTATCAGTGGAATGTTTTGTCGTGTTGTGTTGTAGTCAGTGGAAAGCCATAGACTGAAGATTATTATTGATCGTAATCAAATCCTCTTCTCTCTGAATTATATCACTTATTTCAGAGCTAACTTGGGCCAACTGCAATATCTCGAATATTGCATATACTGCAATATTTCCAACATTACAAGTTGCAGTCTGCAATATAATAATACTGAAGTATGCATGCTTCAGTGTAATGATACGGATCTTGGTGAATAGGATTTGACTATGAGCACCAATTAGAATGGATTTGGATGACTAACAAGCACGTAGAGCAAGAGACAAAAATAGAATTTGAGGAGAACAAGAGCCCACTGTGGGCTCCTGACAAGAATTAGTAAAATTGAAATAGATAGTTAGGAGGCACATAGAATTATGAGAAGTACAACTCATACCCAGTGTAGCTCAGCAATTAACCATTGAATAAAGACCATCAATGTTGACAAGGCGTATTAAAAATTAGCATGCGTGCTACAAAGAAATACGAAACGGCTGCAAGCAGGGTAATTAACCCTCTCACTCGCATGATCTGAGCAGCAATTCTCTTGGACGAGCGCCATACACTTCCTTATGCACCAGTTGAGAGAATTTGATGTTACGTCGACTGATTAACCTGAAGTTGATCACGTGCCCAATTGTCATCATCCATTTTTTTGGTATTGTACTGATATTGAAATGAGAAGTTTGTATATTGATCACAACTGGGAGTGAAAGGATTTAAAATCTATAGTAACTTCAACAGACCACATCTGAGTTCTAAAATGTGGTCATGTCCAGACCTGGTAGCTGACGAGAGTTCTTGGCATCAACGAAATTTTGATGTCTGTTGATGGTTCTCAATAGTGGTTAGGTTTCTAAATGTGCAATTCGCCTACCAGCATTAGCAGCTGTGCTAATTTGGAAAGCGCCTACATTAATCCCCCCTAGTAGTACAGTGGTACCCAGAGTAGTACCCTCGGTGGTAACGCACTAGTATCCACAGTTGTACCCACCGTAGTAATGGAGAGCTACTCACAGTAGAAGTGCAGATGTCCCTACGGTGGTACCCTCAGTGCTACCTGCAGTAGTACCCTCAGTAGTACCCACAGTGGTAGTGCGGTAGCACTAACTGTAATACCCTCAGTAATAGCTGCAGTAGTAGCTACAGTAGTACCCGCAGTGATAGTGCAATAGTACCTACAGTAATACTCACTGTGGTAATACCGTAGCTATAGTATCCACAGTAGTATCCACAGTAGTAGCCACAGTAGTACCCGCAGTAGTACCTACAGTAATACCCACTGTAGTAATACCGTAGCTGTAGCATCCACAGCAGTACCCGCAGTAGTATCCACAGTAGTAGCCACAGTAGTACTCGCAGTAGTACCTACAGTAATACCCACTGTAGTAATACCGTAGCTATAGTATCCACAGTAGTAGCCACAGTAGTACCCGCAGTAGTACCCGCAGTAGTACCTACAGTAATACCCACTGTAGTAATACCGTAGCTATAGTATCCACAGTAGTATCCACAGTAGCAGCCACAGTAGTACCCGCAGTAGTACCTACAGTAATACCCACTGTAGTAATACCGTAGCTATAGTATCCACAGTAGTATCCACAGTAGTAGCCACAGTAGAAGCCACAGTAGTACCCGCAGTAGTACCTACAGCAATACTCACTGTAGTAGCCACAGTAGTACCCGCAGTAGTACCTACAGTAATACCCACTGTAGTAATACCGTAGCTATAGTATCCACAGTAGTATCCACAGTAGAAGCCACAGTAGTACCCGCAGTAGTACCTACAGTAATACCCACTGTAGTAATACCGTAGCTATAGTATCTACAGTAGTATCCACAGTAGTATCCACAGTAGTATCCACAGTAGTAGCCACAGTAGAAGCCACAGTAGTACCCGCAGTAGTACCTACAGTAATACTCACTGTAGTATCCACAGTAGTAGCCACAGTAGTGCAAGTAGTGCTATAGTAGTACAAGAAACGAACGCTGTTTAAGTAAAACGTGTGGTGTCCAGATTTCACTTTAAACGCTGGTTTGTAGGTATTTTACGATGGTAAGAAATGCATGCAAGGCTCACAGCGAATAGAACTTGATGTAGATGCTACAGATATGTACGGACCAGAGACAATAACCACGAGGGGACTTCAATCTGGGACATACCGGTATTACGTTCATATCTACACCAATGGAATCTGCTGGGATAAGATATCAGCTAATGTCAAGGTTTATCAGTCATCAACAGGAGGTCTGCTGTACAATATCATGCAGCCAGCATGCAGCCAAAGTAAGTGAATGTCACTTTATCAAATCACCTTATTACAACTACTCAGAGCTTTTTCAATGTTTGTTTCTCTACACCCTGAAAATGAGGCGACAGTTTGGAAATTTGCCGTGTCATTAACGACGGCAACGACAGATCCCGATGTCATTTTTCCTCTTTCTTTCCTTCCTTCCTTCCATCTTCCTTTCTCCCTTTTTTTTCTCATCACTTTCTCCCTTTCCCACTGATCAAAATATATGTGTGATGTGCGCAATTCCATCTTGTAAACTTTATGTCGGCCCTGTTTTTCAGCTGTAGGATATGGCACAGTAAATTGCTCAAGATACTGGCATGTATTCGACTTTGACGCCTCTACAGCACAGTTCAAAGTATATGAGAACAGTTTAATGGACACAGCTCCCATCTTCCCTCAAAAGAGTATTGTCGATCCTAACTGTAGCTGTGTTGCTAAGCACGGCATCTCAAGCGAAGATGTTATTGATTCTGCGAACAAAATCTCATCCACTGCTGAGAATCTGATGGTGGATAAGTTGTGTGTCAACGAGATGAAAAACATTTACGATGCCGCAAGTAAGTAGTCGATAACCAACGAGTTTTATCAAGTATGATCTTTACGATCTTAAAAAAGGCAAAGCAAGTAGTGTTATGCAATTCTCTGGAAAGCTTGTAAACAGTCCTTTGCTGTGGTGATGTCTCTATTATTATAGAGTGTCATCAGTCTATCCATTTCACCTGGATCAAACCGCGCAGTGTGACCATTCCTTTTAAAGCTGCTGAACATTGTTCAACAGCTTTCCAAGGAATGGAATCTGAGTACTGTCCTGTGGTGCTGTTTGTTTTCTTTTACTGCACAGTGTGGTTTTAACTTGGTCATCTGCGAATAAAACTATACAATGTGACTATTTATTGGAAGGAACTATATTGTGGCACTGTTTGGTTTTCTTTACACACTGTGTGGTTCTAACGTATTTATCTAAGAATCAATACATACATTGTGACCATTCTTTGTAAAGCTACTGAACAGTACTTTACCGTGGCTCTGTTTTACTAAACAGTGTGGTTCTAACGTTTTCATCTGTGGATCAAACCATGCAGTGTGACCATTCTTTGTAAAGCTACTGAACAGTACTGTACTGTGGTACTGTTTGGTTTACTATACAGTTTGGTTCTAACTTTTTCATCTGTGGATCAAACCATGCAGGGTGACCATTCTTTGTAAACCTACTGAACAGTACTGTACCTTGGTTCTGTTTATTTTGCGATACATTGTGGCTCTAACTTTTTCATCTGTGGATCATTCCTTGGCAAGCTACTGAGCAGACGCTTACTGTATAGTTCTGCCTCTTTATTACCATATTATTGACTATTATTATCAAGATACGCGGCCAAATTGAAAACCGCCCTCTTGAAAACACGCGCTTTGCGGGCCGCAAATGACTCCTAGCGGGCCGTTAATGCATTAACGGCCCGCTTAACTTTCCATACCATAGTTTCATGCTACATCTCTGTTAAACATTTTTTTCTTATTAAATGAATTTGTATGATTTGGCCTTGTGTATTGATAATAATGATAATCACATGACTTTTGTCGGTCATATAGTTTATTTGTGTCCCTCGTAGCATCATTTGCGCCCTTGCGCTTCGCGCTCGGGCGCAAATGATGCTACTCGGGCCACAAAATAAACTATATGCCCTCCAAAAGTCATGTGATTGTCCTATTAACGTGGTTACCATTCGCTCGGGCTATTCAGAATAAAAGGGTCGACTCTCTACAAAGATATTCCCTCGCCGACCAGTTAGTTCAGTTGGTAGAGCACGGGACTATCGTGCTTGGGGTCGTTGGTTCGCACCTCAGCAGGACCATCAGCCAGGGTCTTTAAATTACTGAGGAGAAAGTGCTAACTTTGCAATGACACCTGTAAATGGTTTAACTTTCTAGTCTTCTCGGTTAAGGACGATACACCGTAGGTCCCGTCTCACAACACTTGTTCATAACAACTTCGTGGTACGTTAAAGAACCCACACACTGTTCGTGAAGAGCAGGGGATGTAGTTGCTGGTGTTGTGGTGTGGCCCTTGTGAGTATTGTTTCATCCGTCTTCCTTTCACATGCGTGGGTTGGGTTGTTGGGGAGATCAAAACATGTACTGATAGCGGCTGCCAGAGGCGCCTTTACAGGCTGCCGTCCGATCTCACCCCAGAGAAAGAATTATGAACCGCCATGAACATGTAGATGATATGTGTGGTATATACATCCATCACTATTACCATTCAATCTGAAAGCTTGATTGGCGATCAGGCACGTAAATTCAAGTGCTTTTCCTGGACAGTCTTTTTACCAGAATACTGATGCCCGAAACGTTTTTCTCCACCTAGCGAAGGAAAATATTCGCTTAAACCCGTTGGAATTGGCAGAGAAACTTGCCACGTTCATTAGTGACCGCATCGAGGAAAAGAAGAAGTTGGGACTAAGGCTTAAAAACGTGATTGAAAAAGAATACGAAGAATACAAGACTGTTACTCGTCCCCGAAACACAGACCCTAAAGGAATAAAAACCAAGCAGTGTTGTCGATATGATGGTGAAACTATGTACTCCACTGTCTTCCACCGCTGGGTCGACAGAAAATCGGTAACGTGAAGAAATTTCTGTTTAAGTCACAGGCATTAATACGTGTATCGTTCATGCATTTATTAGGAATTATAAACAAATCAACAAATCGATTAATTTGACAATTTGATAAACAATTTGAAAACAATAAACAATTTTATCAACAATTTGATAAACAAAGCGAACTTCCAGTGCGCGGTCGTCCGATTTTGTTATCACTCATATGATTACAGACCGAATTGGACTCCACTCAGTCCTGTTAACATTACTTATTGAATTTCATTCCTATGCTGTGGTTATTGCCCCCGCAGGGTTCCGGCCCAGAGGCCGGAACCCGAGGAGGCACCCTAATGTTCCCCGCGTAAATAAGAAGTATCGTATGGTCGTAGTGTAATATGCGAAAATTTTCTCGATTTGACGAAAATAGGCGCGCACGGTGGTCCCGGTTAATTTTCAGCATGTGCGCCTGTCTCAGCAACCGCGCAAACTGGGTTTGGCAAGTTTGGCAACGCGTACGAGTCGTCACGATTTCATTCCAAACTTTCTTATTTCATTCCAAGCTAGAATGTAAACCCATCCTAAACACGATATGTATCAGGATTTCCATTAACCCAAGAAACAAAGTGTGATAATTGACAAAACACAAACACAACAAGGAATTTGCACTCGCAAACTCTCACACGAAAACTACATTTCAAAGGTTCATAACAAACACATGGACAACCACATGCAGTCTTCATTCAGTTTTTACAAAGTCGGGGGCAGATTTAGTGACAACTATGACTAGTTATAGCTTGCGAGCAAGGTCTCCACTGAGATCATTCCCAGGCGCCCTCGCGCGTGCTGTGTAATCTCAAGTTATTTGAAAAAGGATTTTATCGCATTTTTGTTGTTTTCTCAGAGCTGCTGGTCCTGGTCAAGTGAAATCAAAGAGGTATTCATATTTAACAACACACAATAGAGCTCACTGCAGAAAAGACTAGTGATGTCAAGATCAGAAGAATGATTAACATTTATTGCATTGTTACGCTCTTCCGAGGTTACGGGAAAGACGATCGAATTTTGTGTATAATACACTTTGGATTGATTTTTAGAGGACTTATTACGCAAGTTTAGTTTTCCGCATTTTTAGCCATACTAACTGAAACAAATAATCGAAAGCCGTTGACAAAGTAAGTTCAAAACTCATCCCTCAAGAAATTCGGTCCTTTCTCCTGCACTAGTTTTCAGTGGCTAATTGTTGTAATCTAAAGATGAACATCTTCGGGGAAGTGGCTATTAGCTCAGTGCAGTTTCCTTATTGTTGTGTAATCGGTGGACTGTTAAATGAAACATTTACATGGATAACCAATCAAATCTCTTCTAAATTATTTTGCTTTAGCTGGTTCCCGACAAGCTTGTAGCTGCGTACGACTGGACAGTACCTCTGGAGAAAGCAATGCGCGAGAACTTTGATTCCCATTCTCAGAAAGTAAGTTATTGCTGCGCTAATTTTGCTTTAATCTCTTTGTTGCTGTTACTGCTTCTTAGGGTGGGGGGGGGATAAAACACAAAAATAGGTAAATGATAGCACCGTTATCGATAATTAAGCAGCACCCCTCCCCCCCCCCCAAAAAAAAAAAAAAAAAACATGTATTCAATAAACAATTTGGCGTTAGAAAACGTTTTTTTTTCCCTCTTATTTATTAGGGGCAACTCAAGTGGCAATATTTTGCGGACGATGCTACGGGATTCTTTAGGAAATTTCCCGCCGCTTTAATGAGCTCGTCCAAGTGCGGTAAGTTAGAAATAAGGATTGAAATGTTACCATTATCATTGTTGTTGTTTTTATTATTTATTGTTGTTAACTGCATGTTTGTGTCTACTTACACTGCACGCACCGTCTTCGCTTCTGTTGAAATATGAACGAGACAAACTTTGGTTCTGATTCTCGCTTCTTTACTGTGTCACTCGGTGATTATTCTGTTTACATATATATAACGTCGACAACTCAATTTGTACCAATCGATAAACGATCGTTGTTTCAATCGATACAGGAACGCAAGACGAACGATTACAACCCTGGTATATTGCTGCAGTGCTTCGACCCAAAAATGTGGTTATTCTGTTTGACATCAGCTTCGCAATGAAGGAAGAAAACAAGATTATCTTCGCTAGAACCGCCATTGCACCACTGCTCAAGGGATTGCTACCAACAGATTTCGTTAATGTAAGCTGTTACAAGCTTTCAAGCTTTCTCTGTGTAGAACTCAATAGTACTAATCTGTTTACATCTTAATGGAAGCCAACTCGCATTCTATCACGAATCCTGCGAACTGATTGGTTTAAGTACTCGCCGTCAATTCTGTGATAGATAGCACGTGACGAAAACTGTCGCGCTTGGAACAAAACAACGCACCTTAAAAGCAACTATGTCAAAAGTTAACAGATCAAGAGATATTTGTATAAGTGTGAAAGTTGTACGTTAAGTGATATTTACTAAAACAATTGGGTCACTCGCCCTCGTCTTCTATGAATTAAACAGTCGACTTACACAAAACTCGTAATCAGTGTCTAACAGTTGAGTAGTAACACCGCACTTAGAGCGCATTTCGAAACACGAAACGCCGTTAGCAGTGTGAATTGCAGTAAGGAGATAACATTAAAAGAAAGGGAGCTCAAAGGGTGTCCCCAAGAGGACTGTATTCCCCTTTGGTTTTTAATAGTGAAAACTTTTTCTATAGTTTGAGATCGGTTCTAAGTTCCCAGTTCGGACGCTCTGTCATTTTCCGAGTCAGTTTGCCCGTGATATGCTGAAAAATAAATCTTTCTCGAATCCTCTGGGCTCAACACATATAATCTTCATTCTTTCACAACCCTTTGACATTCAAATCTTAGCAGTATACAGGATGTTTGTTCCATCAATCTAATTTCATGGTCTTGCTCCCACGAGTCTCCGCCTATAGTTCAGTGGTAGAGCGTCTGAACTAGTAATCGGAAGGTCGTAGGTTCGACTGCTGTTGGGAGAACTCGAATTTGCTTATTTCAAGTTTGTCTGTGACAGTGCTGAAAAATACATCTGTAATAAGTTCTCGAGGCTCATAATATACCTTCTTCATTTTATCACAACATGAAGGATCATTCTATGTTTTCTATTGTATCAACAGGTGATTGCGTTTGCTGAGTCAGCACTTTTACCGGGCATGACTCACAGCGGTGTCGCTGATCTGACTTACAACAGCTGTTTCAAGACTCAACTTGTACAAGCCAATGGACAAAATCTACTTGACTTAAAAAGGTTAGTATTGATTCATTGGCTACACCTCTGCTTATTGTTTTTTTTCGCCCTGACACTGAACTGCAATATGCTCCACTGGTTAACAATTTTTTTTCACAGACGCTGGTTACAACAACATGATCATGTACCGTTTTTGTTTTAATATTTTTTGTTTGTTTGTTTGTTTTACAACACAGTTAATTCTAACTTTTTCATCCGTATATCAAACCATGCAGTGTGACCATTCTATGGAAAGCTACTGAACAGTGCTGTACTGTGGTACTTTTTGTTTTACTATACAGTGTGGTTCTAGCCTATCTATTGATCAAATCATGTGGCGTGGCCACTCTTTGGAATCTACTGAACAGTTCTTTATTGTGGTGCTGTTTTAGTTATACTGTACAGTCAGATAGAGGTTACCACAGAAGTCAGGAGAATTCACAGCTGTAATGTGCGTAGCTATCACCGTCACTGAGCGACATTCCAGTAGTTTTCTTCATTGATTGTCAAAATTCAGTGCCTTACACAACATTGCTATCTTGTTTTAGGTTTGTTCAGGATGTGCCGCTAGCGTCAGAGAGAAGCTCCAACTACTTCAACGCGATTTCTACAGCGTTAAAGCTTCTTACTAACATGAGAAACAGTCTTAGTACTCATGTAGGTGAATACTGTTTGTTTAGTCTATAGTTACCCGGCGACACAAGATGATGTCTTCTCAGATTTTCGTTTTCCAACTTTACCTTGAGACCTGCTAAAAATACATAATATTTTACTTTGTTCTCAAATTTCAATAAATACTTCCTTCATCATTTATCATTCATCTGCTGTTCTTTGCTATAGGGAATGTAGATCAATGTCATTATCTGGGCAACTGGTCACCTACCCTTCCCTTAACCCAACAATTTATAATAAGTTAATAAATTAGCGTTAATGTTGGGTTAGGGGAGGGGTAGGTGCACAGTTACCCAGATAATGACATTGATCCGGGAATGCTAAGTGGGAATTACGATGGAGATTTTTTGTTCTTTGAATTCCAGCTGGTCTCGGTAATCCTTTGTTCCGGCCTCCATTTCTAGCCAGGTTGTGAAATTCTTAAAAAACCGAATTTTCTAAACGAAAATGCCCAATAAAGTACTACTTAGATGGTACTCTTATGAAAGCTGCAGCAAGTTGTAAAATCGTTGAGCACTTCTTCCTTTTAATCACTGCCGTAACAAAGCCTCGGTGATTTTCCATCTCGCCCTCCTTGTACCCGTTTCAATGTTGCATGTTTAAGTTAAGCATGGTTTTGCATTGGTGGAAACAGTGAAAAGAAGCTAGGGGAACTTAAATGTGATGACCATTGGTAAACTTCTGCCATTGATACCCCAAAAAGGTGCAGTGCCTCGTGTAATTTTGCAACTTGTTGTCAAGTAAGTTCATTTAGTTTCAACATATATTCCTAATCGCAGCTGATCTTCCTGGCGGGCAGCACAGACGTATCCACTGGAGACATCAGTAACCTTCTGTCTCAGAGCAATACTACTGTAAGTGTGTATACCTACAGTTTACTAGGAACATCGAACGACTCGCCCAGTGTCACAGAACACTCGATCAACAGGCTGAAGGAAATGGCACGAACAAGCAATGGCAAATTTGAGGTGTGTGCCATTTTAAATCCATGCAATTATGTAAAATACATGTTATTATGGAACATCAATGAAATATGTTATTGCCTAAACACGTTATTTTCACTCGTCAAAATATAAGTTTATATGGCCGCTTAGAGATAAGACTTTTTCTTTATGTGTTGAAAAATATTTTTCTTCACTCCAAGAGGGATTTCGTATCTCCAAGTAGACACGTAATAACCTCAACATATTTGAATAAGAACATTTATAAAGTAATCTTGAAATATAGTTCAAGCCTGTGAGTTCACTAGGTTCACTCACCTGTGTGTTAAACCTCGGAAAGTATCTAAACATGAGTTTTGAACATTTAAGCATTTTGTCTTTAAGTGTTAAGGTTGATGGTTTTCCTGTCATAGATCCAGAAGACAAAATAGTGCTGTACTGATTGGATGTGTTATTTATTCGAATTTGTTTGATTGCCATTGGCTGTAACTTGTCTCCCTTGAGTGAACCCTATATACCTCCGAGTTGGAATTCTCCTTACATTAAACCTACTTGAACAATATGAATTTGAGTTCCCACGCAAAGTATTCGGTTACTGGCCATACCAAAAAAAAAAAAAATGAAACGAAGAATAAGATTTTACCACAACATCATTTTTATTCTTGTATAACCCTTTTATGAGACGATTACTCGTAGTTTTTAAATTTTAGTGTATTCTAATGCCAATTTGATGTTTTTAATGCTGTTGGCTTGTCTAGAGTATAACAGACTTCCGCGAGCTGGCTTTCACAATGGGACGGTTCTACAAGAATATACTTGACACGAATAAGGAAGACAGAGGACAACGGGTAGGTATCTACGACGACACCATGCAAGTTGTATCCACTAACAGCTTGTTGTAGCACCTTTTGCCCGAAGTGCAACAACAGTGAAAAATGTAAAGCAATCAGACAACAGAAATTTTTTTAGCCAAATATTTGAAAACAAACTACGCCACATGTAGCAGTGCCTAAAACTACATCTATCACAGTGTTAGAGATGTTAGATGAAACGTGTAGTTAAATGGAAGGAAAAATAGTTAATTCCATGTATTACTAAAGGGCCTATATTCTCTCACAGCTCTCTTCACCTCAGCTTGCCGAGAGACTGGGAATGTACGTGACTTTGGGAGTCTCCTGTTACAGTAAAGATGAGGTAAAATACCAGTTAATATTTCCCTCTATCGTAAGTCTGATGGTGATAGCTCGGAATGCAGTCTATCTTGATCTGTCCCCATACGAGTTATAACAAAGTCGACCATTGTGTAGAAGAAGTCCTATTTCTTTTGGGAATTATGATTACTGAAAGATGTGGTCAACAGGAAGTCCTGTTACCAATAAACTGTCGCAATTTCCCAGAAAAATATGCAGTACAACTAAATGGTGTCTTTTAATGTCAATTACGTGAATCAGTTATTCTCAATTTCACCATTTTGCAAAAAGCTTTACTTCTTGAAGGTAAGTTCTTGTTGCTTTAGCGAGTCTAATCAATGTTTTGATTGGTTGATTTAGCTAAGAGCAATAAAAATGATTGGCTGTCTAATGTAACTGTCCCATTACAGTGTGTAGATTATCTAGTGAAGTATTATTTTTAGTCTGCAAGAGGCAATTATGCGAAGCTTAACTAGGTACCATTTTTTACCGGTTGTTTTTTGTCCATTATCTTTTATTGCAGTCTTTGATTGGAGTCGTGGGGATTGTTATCGCTCTTAGTGAGTTGCTGCAGAATACAGTGGTAAGTTTATCGACGATTTGGAACAGCATGGCCGAAAATGGGGACTGTAAGAAAACCACGACGGAAACGTCAGCGAGTACGCCATTGAACAATAGCGTTAATGAAAAAAGAAGAAACCCTATGAATATGCACGTGCAAAATACTATCTCGTAGGTGTCTTCGCCGTTCTCTGCAGCAAAACAGCAACGTGAAATGGGTATTTTCCAAGTTTTGTAGAGAACGTGAGCGAAATTTGCAGGAGGAAGCGATAACGCAATTTCTTTTGATCAAAACAGGCGCGAACGATATGTCAGCAACAAAAATTTATTTTCCAGGCAGTGCCGTCCATGACGTTGCCGTCCTGTTTGCTTAAAGTGTCGATTGAAGGTTGCGTTATGGTGACCTCAACTGAGAAAGGCACCCGTTGTTAAGCAAAATCCAAGCCTTCAAACCAGGCGTGTTTGAGTGGACCAGCGATGAATGGTGTCTTCGTCGATATCTCCGGCCATTTTGGATGACAAAACTGATACAGAGGATTGGCGCGAGTGAAAAACACGATTTTAAGGAAGGGTGACACCTCTCCCCTATTCGTCCCAATTCTCCTTTCTGCGATTCCAACATGGCGGGCTAGAAGATATGGAAAATTCAAGCAAGCGTTCAAACAGCACTGAACGTAACCGCCTCAGTGCTCTCCCTACCCGCCTAGGAAAGAGATGAGGTGTGAAGGTCAAAGCTAATTATTTCATTCTGCAAAATGTGAACACACTTTTAATTTAACTTATTGCTCTTTTCTTTATTAAAAGTCGTTTGGCCCCGGTGAATTGTCGTACACATTTGTCATTGAAGCCGACACTGGCCGAGCACTAGTTCATCCCCAGCTTCCCGAACCGGAGTCAATACAGGAGGAGCCGGTGGTGATCAAGATCAGTGACCTGGAGACAAGCCCTGGTGAGAGCATGAGTTTTGTACAGGACTCGTATTATTCCCTGTGTCACAGAGGACCCAAGCAGGAAATTATGCCTGCGTAGAAGCAAAAAGTGTGACTGCGAAGAATGATGGGCTCGTTTTTTCACATTCTCCGCGCGTGTTCTTCTCCGCTCTCCCCAGATCACTAGGGAATGTATTAACAAAAGAGGCCTCTGTAGGCAAAGTGGGGCTTCGTACTTTTAAGAGGACCTTCAGTGGAATTAGCGGGAATTTTAGTCTCAATGAGAAGGATATAAATCGAATTCTTGAAAAAAATAATAATTACAATCCGAGATCGAGTTTTAAATGTGTCAGAAGTCCACGCGCTAAAGCAATGGTGATGAAAATTGAGGACATTATGAAGCCAAGGACAGTGCATCGATCAAGAATTAAATTCTCAAATGTATCACGTTGACTACGATCTTGGAACTGAAATTTCTGATGCAGATTGGAAACATGTTTCTTACCAATTAGACTATTTTGTGATTCCCATGAATTAGTATCTAATACTTTCAACATCATAAATTTTTTCTCACCAGGAGATCCATATCTTGGTAACAATCTTTTTTAAGGATTGAGGGATCTAAACGTCGGATAAGGACGATAAACCGTAGGTCTCATCTCACAACTCTTGTTCGTAATAACTTCGTGGGACGTTAAACAACCCACACACTGCTCCTGACCACTCTCCACGTTATCGACAATTAATACATTGAAACCATAAGTCACGGTAGGTACGTGGTGTAAGCATCGTGTATGGCTATGGAGAGCAATGTATGCCATATATTCACTAACGGGGAACCACTATATGATGCTTACACCACGTACCTACCTAAGTCACGGTCTTCAAACCGCGATTTAAAATGTCAGATGTCTTATTCGCGGGCTCTCGACTTTAAATCTGCAGGGTTTTCTTCTATCCTTGCATCAATGATGAAGAGAGAGACTGGGAGTAAAAGAATATTATCAGAACGAGTTTTATCCCGTGGAGATCCCAATTTTAATGGTAAGTTATGACAACTGTAAAGTTATTTCATGTGATTCTGGACCGCGAGGAGTCTCCTTTTTTCCTTATTCTTTGTGCGGGGAGCGCGATGCGCGAACTCACGTTACGAACAGGGATACATACATATTATAGATATTCTAAATACACTATAACAGGGGATACATGAAGTACCTACCGAACAGGGAGTGGTGATCCCGCGGGGCTTGAGGAAAGCGGGCACCTAAGGGATTGAACTCATTTGCATAACTATTTCGCTAACCTCCGCGCAGAGGACAAACTGCTTGCAGTCCAATGTATTTTACATTATTTTACATTGCTTAAACTACTAATTATTTTTTCGCGTCTTTTTATGAGGTTTTTGTTTTTTGATGTTCTCCCCGAATTTCATTCTCTTATAGGATACCGCGGAGTGACTAGAAATTTTACCTACTCATGGAAGCCAGTAAATAACACAAACTTTGCAGTGTGCACTGTGTTAGCGTCGGACGAATTAGACACAAAGGTAGAATACCGCCATCACCCAGATATAATACGGCGCCTATCTTTTATATATGAAGCAAACCATGCAGTTAGACCATTCTTTGAAAAGCTACTAAACAGTACTGTTCTGTGGTACTGTTTGTTTTACTCTACAGTGTGGTTCTAACTTTTTCATCTGTGGATCAAACCATGCAGTGTAACCATTCTTTGTTAAGCTACTGGACAGTACTGTACTGTGGTACTGTTTGTTTTCCTATACAGTGTGGTTCTAACGTTTTTATCTGTCGACCATATCAAACCATGCAGTGTGACCATTTCTTGGAAAGCTCAGCAATGTTGTACCTTTGCGCACTCGGAGAGCAAAAGTTTAACTTGTTCAATTTTGATTGTCAAAAGACAGCATTATTTTGTTACCTTTTGAGCAACAAAATGACGAGAATTAAGTAGAAACTGGAGTTGCCCTAGCATCAAATTTCTCAAAATATGATTCAAGGAAGTGTATGAGACTCATGAATATAAATTGTTCCTTAGATGTTGGGGTGTATGGGTTTACACATTTCAGAGGTGCCATGATGAAAGCGTTCTGATATGTTTGTTACCTCTTTGCAGGCCATCCTTACCCCCAAGCCACACCCTAAACCGGACCTCTACCATCGCTATGATTTTGTGAAGTTCCTGGACGTTGGTTCTATCATCGATGACAAGCCAATAGCGTTTCTGAGTAATACCTCGTTTCCAGTCACACTCTCTCGTTCAAAGTGAGTAGTCTAACAAATACATAAAACGCAATCACATGGTAAGTAAGTGCACTCAGCCCCAGCGAGACAAACTTTGCCTCTGTTAACAGAAAAAGGTAACTACTTCTAATATTAAACAAAAAATGGTTTATACTTCATGCCAGTATGCCATATAGTCTTCCGCGCCCATCACAATGGTGCGGGAGACTATATGGCATACTGGCATGAAGTATATCCCATAAAAATACGCTTGTGCAGTTGTTTGGCAGAGTGAGAACAAAAACAAGCAAAACCCGATTTCAGTGTAGAGCCTCGACCACGACGCATTTCTTGATTTATTATGCTACCCTAGTTTGATAGATAAAGACACCTTGAAGCACGGAATAGTGATAAGCCAAGAGAGAATGCGGGAATAAGAATATTGTTCTCTATATTGTTTTCGTTCTAGCTTGTTGGTAGACAAGCCCTGATTCACTATGTCAAATAATAGTTTACTTATTTTCTATTTATTTGCTGTTTATTGCAAAGCTTTAGTTTAAAGCAAAGTTTAGCAGTTTGGCGGCAATTAAAAAACTTGCTGATCATGCATCAGAGTCTGTCTGCTGATCCTCTTGTGACTGACTAAGTTCAATCCTTTTTCAGTTACTTTCTCAGCTCCAGTTGTTTTGATGATCCATACATGTTTGAGAACACGCCGGTAAGCAAAGAATGAGGAAGAGGAGATAACATCTCTTGCTAACTTAACACCCCAGTCAGAAGAGGAAAAAAAATTGAAAAATCTGCACACACTTTGCCAAGTCACTTTCTAATATTACTCGCTTATTATTGAGGGTTAGTAGTCTAAAATGACTTCTAGAAAACTAGATTCTAGACGAAACGAGAAAATTAGATTCGAAAAGTCACTTATTGCTTTGAATCAATGGCCTTTTTTATGCTAGAGAGGTCAATGTCGTCATAGACGTTAAAGCTGTCTAGAGAAAGAAAGATAAATAAGAAAAACTGTAAATAGGAAAGACGCATTTAACGTCTGTCTACTTTAACGTGTTCTACTTGAACGACGCTCTGAATAGATGCCTTTAACGTCTAAGACGCTAAACACATCTAGTATAAAAACGGGACGCTCTTAATCGGTCGCATTTAGCTCTGACTCGTCTAGAGACGACTGTGACGAGTCGCCGTTTCGTCCTGAAATCGAGTGTCCTCCGAGTATGGAACCCAGTCTTTTTTTATGTTAGGCCGTCTATTTAAATGCATCCCGTTTTAAAACCAGTCGCTTTTAACGTCTTAGACGTGAAAGACCTCTAGATGACTTAAGCGTCTCTAGCATAAAAATGGACAATGCTTTGTTTTAACTTGTAGTAAGAAATTTAAGATAAATTTGTGATTTGTCCTTTTAGGAGACTCTCGACTTTGTTCGAAGCTTGTCAGACTACGTAGATGGAAAAAATGACAAACCACCAACACCGCTGCTGAAAAAGGGAGTTTTAGTAGACATCAGACTGACCAGAGAGATAGAGAGATGGTAACGTTCATTGCGTTAGTAGCATATAAAAGTTTCTTTTGATTAATTAACCATGTACGCCCCATTCATAATGAGCAGTATTCATTTTCGCATTTTTGCCACAGGAACACAGAAAAAGGACTACAAGATAGTAATCATCAATGATGAATTGTCTTGATATTATTACACATTCTCCTTTCTGACATTGTGTTAAATGAATGGGGACAAGTAGGGAGAATTTTTTTCTGATCGCGTTGGTAATTAAACGGTTTAATTGTTATAATGGTATCTTACCACTTTGAGACGAGCGCTTTGCTGTTGTACCATTATCCTTATTCTTATTATTGTTATTATCATCGTTATTGTTATCGTTACTGTTATCCTTATCATATCGTTATTGTTACTGTTATCGCGATTGTTATCGTTATCGTTGTTAGTTTTATATGTTATCGTTATTGTGATTGTGATCTTATCGCTATTGCTATTGATATGGCGATTGTTATTGTTATTGTTATCGTTACTGTTAGTGTTATCGTCATTGTCATTTTCATTGTTATTATTACTGTTGTTGTTGTTATCACTGTTTTTGTTATTGTTTTTACTACGTACACTGTTTTCATTGTTTGATGAGCCCCCATCAGAGAGCACTTTAACCGGCTTCTTGTTTCTAGATTCGTTTCCTTTTGCCCATCAGCTGTATAAAGTGTCTTAGTTTGAATGTTCGTTTTCTTCATTTCAGTTGGAACAAAAATCCTATGTATGTACTGGGTGACGATGCAGCATGGCGGTACATCGCTACAAATTCAGGAGCAATGAGGCAGTATCCCGGCCGACAGACAAATAATAACAGGTCAGAGTTCAGTTATGTTCGGAAGTGTTCGGCCGTGTTCGTAACACTTGACAACACTAGCCACACAGAATCCTAGAATAAACACAAACAAAAAAAATTCATTGGGAAGATTAATTGAGAACTTAAAGTTGGAAAAAAATAGGGAATCTCTCAAGTCCTTCGGCCCCTAGTCTCGCTGGACGATTCTTAAAAGAAAAGCCTTGCTAGACAATTTTATCGAGACGCCAAGAAAAAGCTTGATAAGTTAGCTTGAAATTTATATAACTATTCTCGTGTGGCTCCAAACTTCTGCTTTATTGTAGCCATAATTCTCCCTGGTCCGCCAGGCAGTATAGTATTTTTGGGCAACATGCCTCGTAGTTTAAGATTGACTTTTGTTTGTGTGTAGATAGAAGGACATTTTCAATTACAGGCAACATTAAAGCTAGCTGAATAATGTTCAAATTAATTCCTATGAGTTGTTTGCAGATATGACCCAACCACCCGACCCTGGTACTATGCTGCTAAATCGTATCCAGGAAAGGTCACCTTTTCTGTTCCATACTTGGTAAGCTGTTTTCATTAATATACATCACAAGGTCTGCTGTATCAGCGTTCAAGGCAACACAGGGTCGTGAAAAAGAGTTGAACCCTTCTGAACTTAACAATGAACTCGAAGGGAATTAATCGCTTATACTAACTCTTTTGGATGCATTCTTATTAACTCATTTGCGTAGGGTTTCACTATTCTCATTTTCATATTGCATGTTGTAGTAGTTGCATGTATCGTGTGGTACGTTCTTCGACTTTATCCCCGTTGAGTTTTTATTAAGTGCTTGGGTACTGTAATTTCGTTCTCTCTTACGGAACGATGCAACTCATTGCATTGTAACAGATGCAACGAGATGTAACCTGCGCGGAGTAGTATCGGGGTTTGTTTTGCCTGTCCTCCCCCTCATCAGCGACACAGCCCATAACTTTTAACACTCTGTAACCTGTGCAAAAATATTTCCCAATTTTTTATTAACATATGTTATAGAGTGTCTTTTGTGGGGTTTTGAATATGATACTGTTGCTAATGAACCACTTGGTCAGAGTGAGTGATCAGGGCTATCTATTTCGGTTTCATTGTTGTGTTCTTACATCGCTAAAACCATAACAATTTTTCATTGATAGGACAATGGAGGTGCAGGAGTTGTGGTCACCACAAGCCAAACCATCAGCAGCGACTCCATGGTATAGAATTACTCCAATAGTCTCGTCCACTGGTACAACGGTTCTAAGTACATAGATACGTATAAATAAAGCAATTCTTGACCGCAGTATGACTACTCGAACCAAGGCCAGCCGAACAAATTTTCGGCTCATCCTCGGTGTAGAAACCTGTTACGCTCACGAAGGACGTAGAACAAAGGAAACAAAGGAGACAAAACAATAGAGACTAGGAAAATAATAGTGAAATAACAAAGAAAAACTTCACAGGTTTTTACACCGAGGATGACCCAAATTTTCATACAAATTATCTAATCACGATCGAGTATCTAAACAATAGAATCTCTACAGATGTTTTATATTTCGCTTTTAATGCATATAATTTGCTCTATAACTGTACAAAACGTACCTAGATTGAAAAAGATTCATCATAGTTGGTAAAGACTCGCCACAAATATGTTGTTCAGCGTCAAAAACAGAAATTTAAAATTTGTAAGAAAATTTATTTGGTTGACCTTTGTTCGAGCAGTCGCACTGTAATTTACTGGTTAAACTCATTTCGTGATTGCTTTGGCTTTGTATTTTCATGGTACGTGATTGGCTTAGGAATCTCGCGCCACTTGTTGAACAATCAGAAGTGAAACGTAAGCCAATTGTGACTGGCTCGCACGTCTTTTCCCGCCCTTGGGGCTGAAAGCATGCAATTTCTTCGAGTGCTGATTGGCTCATTTGCAGATGTGCGTCTGCTATGATTGGCCAGGGTTACAAGTTTTGTTTTGGTTTGACGAAGAGTAATTGAAAACCCCTATATAACCCAAGGTTTTTCTTTATAAAGGGAACAAACTTAAAATGTGTCACTCAAAGTTAAACATTTTTCTTCCTTCAAGGTTCGGGCGGTTATGGGCATTGATTTAAAGATGAAGAAGGTTCATGATATTGTCGAGACAAGTGGAGCAATTTGTAGGAAAAGCGCGGGTAAGTCAAATCTAGTCTGTGGGTGGTCAAGAGATGATCAATAAAACCTTAATTACATTGCAGTCAAGGCATTGCCTTTTATTTGCCTATTACTGCCTAACAGGGCGATGCAAGTAACTTTTATGCATAAGTATTTGCAAATCGCTGTCCCATGTGACATAGCAGTATCTGACCATTGCCACTTTCCAGGAAGTTGTTGCTCAAATAGTATGAATTAATTTATTACCTGGAAAATAAATTTCACAGGTTGATAACTTTGTTTTCGTTTTGTTTCAGTTTCCTGCATGTTGGTCGACCCAAATGGCTACGTCGTTTACAGCAAACAATTCATGTCAACACCAAGGTATTTTACTGTCAAAAATAACCTCACACGACATTTTTGCTCTAAAAATGCCGCAATATTTGGTAGTTTGTTAATAAACTGGGACGCAGTTTCTGATCATGGCATCTGAGTGGATAATTTATCTCGTCAACCTTCAGTGGATTACCAGCTATGTAATGAAGTGCAGCTCAGCTGGTAGAACAGCGCACCGGTATTCGCGGAGTCATGGGTTTGACGTCGGGTCCAGCCTTTTTTTTTGCCAGGTTTAGTTCAAATCACAAGTATTGTGGGGATAGTTTCTAAAGAAACTGGTGCTGCGTCGGTGGGAAATTGAAACACAAGAAATTGGATAAATCAAACGAGTTGATTAAGTAAGTTATACCACCTCCCATTCACCTTACGGTGGTATAACTTACTTAATCAACTCGTTTGATTTATCCAATTTCTTTAGTTTAAATCACGTTTGCTTCAAACTGCTCTGGTGCAGCGAGGAACAAATCATATCCTCAACAAAGTCCCCATTCGCAGTGCAAATCAGGAGCCATAAGAAGGGTGCAAACACTGTTAATGGCTCCTGGCAAAAAAAAAAATATGATTTGTTTTATGTATTCTACAGGAAACCTAAACTCAGTTTGTGAACTGTATGCATCTTGGCCACTTTTCTCGTTTTCACAAGCTTTCGTAAGACTTGATTTAAGCTGACTACGTGATGGACTCAGGAATTATCGTATACATGTATATAGAAGCTGGTCATAAGATTCGCCCAAAATTTTATTCAGTTCTTTCTGGAGCTGATTTTTCTTACTTTATTTATTTTCAGTATGGCGAAAGAACGAGTCCATCTGGCGTACAAACATCCTGAATTACTGTTGGACTTAATGAAAAGAGGAGTGATTTCTACTAGTCTGGCCTGTAACGACTTGGAGGTGAATAATAACTCATATTTTTCAGCTGTAGGATCGAGAAGGTGTAAATCAGTTATTTCAGTGAGCAAATCTCGGTGGTTATTTTTCAACCCACGGTAAATTGATTCTTGTTGCCTTTAAGGTGGGTCAGACCTACACAAACTACAAGATAACAGACACACTTCCTAAGTAAGTAACGCTATCTATCGCACAGTTTGTTTCCCTTGAAGTTAAAGTGCTGCTTTAAAATCACCTTAGAGGAAATATTTTCTGCGTAACTTTTTTCAGTGTCATTTTAAATTCCAGCGATAAAGTTCAAGGAACATTAAAATGTGGGGACTATATAATGGTTGCCGTACCGAACACTAACGTGTATCTTGTGGTCCTTGATGGAGGAGACTGTCCGGACTCCAAGATAAAATGTGCCCCGGTAGGTACACCCAAACCGCTAGGGCATGCTGGGAGAGTCAGTGCAGCCAAACATAACATTTCGTTTGAACATATCTTTAAGTAGCATTAAAGCTTAGTTTTTGTCCTGTGTTTTGTTAGCTAGTCGCGCGGCGGTTCAAGCAATATTTGGACACTAAGGGACGGACCATTAGAAAAGTGATGGGGGGGGGGGGTGGGGAAAAAAACCAAAAAAAAATTCATGCAAGGCAAAATGCCAAAAAAAAAATTCATGCAAAGAAGAAGGTAAAAAAAAAAAATTCATGCAGAGAGGTTCACCTGAAAAAAAAATTCCTGCAAAAGCAGTGAGCGAAAAAAAAAATTCGTGCAAGCTGAAAATTCCCCACCCCCCCCCCCATCACTTTTCTAATGGTCCGTCCCTAAATTACTCCAATATCACTTTGAAGGTAAAAGCCCCTAAACGAAAATAGTATTTTATATAGATACTGATGAAATACCAGGATTTTTCCTTTTACTAAAAAATCATATCTTCATCACGCGCAGTGAAGATATTATTTTTATCTTTCACGTGTGAGGATATTGGTGTCGCCATGGTTATTAACATGATTAGCCAATTACAAGAGAGCTTCCCGCTCAGGCGCGCGGCCGGCTCTTTTGAAATTTCATTCAAAAAATGTCTTCGAGGTGCGAAGACGGTACGGTTACGGGTGACTTTCTCGATGAGCTGCCAAATTTTGACATCGATATTTATTCCGAGCTTGTAGAATATCCAGGAAGATTTGCCGAAGTTGTTTTATGTTGAAATTTCATCAATATCTATAAGATAAACAGAGCATTATATGACCGCTTGGGGATACGAATTTTATCTTCTCGTGCTGAAAGTATCTCAGCACTCGAAAATAAAATTCGTATCCCCAAGCGGCCATGTAATATCCCCTATATGCACCCTAATTTCCTGTAATTGCGGATAAGTCACGCAACCGCACATGAAGGCTTCACAGATATCTTTTTCTAATGACTGTTGCTCGATTCTTTCTCGTTTCAGTGCTCCAAGAAATCTTGTGCTGATGGCATCACAAAGGATATGTCCCTGTCAGCGCCGATCTGTGTGCCTTGTCTGTGCGGTGTACCGTACAGCCCATGCGCACTACACTATTATGAGGTAAGCCGAGTCAATCGTGGCCTGTCAGTTATTGTTATCTCAAAATACTTTTTCCGAATGTTTTCAAGTATATCCCATTTCTAATT